>JBBPBX010002243.1:14108-29750 GCA_038048925.1 Garcialebias charrua | reverse complement strand
GTTTGAGATAAATTTGATTTATTTATAATTTATTTTCGCGACCGTTTGGAAGATGTCAAAGCGAAACAATTTAAATCCAGCTGATTTGACCATTACGTGAATTTATTAAGGAACGGTTAAGCACAGAAACACTTGTGCTATAATTTTCAGCAAACAAATAATTGTTTTTACTGTGTTTTTGAAGCTGAGTCTCCCCCTCGGTTCCGTGAGCACCTCACTGTTTACGTTTCTGTCATGCCTGGTGTCAGGTTTCACTGCCGTCTTTTTTTTTATCACTCCCCGACCCGAGACGCATAGAGGAAATAAAATTAAATTACAGTACTACAGAAAATGACAAAAAAAGTAACACACAGTAATTTGGATAAGTAACTTTAATCTGATTACTGGATTTTGAAATAGCAACGTGTTAGCTTACTAGTTACTGAAAAAAGTGGTCTGACTAGAGTAACGCGTTACGTTACTGACATCCTTGTATATGGGACAGTATGTACGTATGTTCCGACTTACTCCGAATTACGACGGAGGGTAGGAACGGAACCCTGTCGTAAGTCGAGGACTACCTACATGATTTTTGTTGGGTTCTGGGTTAGTTCCATCACTTACACTCCTCACAGCTCCAGAGGGCAGTTAACCACAGCTGTCTCCAGTCTGCTGATGAGAACCCACGGCTGCTTGGACCAAGCAGACTCTGCTGGAACGTTGTCCAACCTCTGGAACTGTGTTCAGGACTAGTGAAGATCTTGTTTCCAGAGCTTACACTAACCTGTGCTTTCTTCCTCCTGCTGTTCCATTCTTCACTCCCTGGGTTCCCTTGTGAAGTTTCTTGGTCTCCTTGGATCATCTTCTTGGAACTGTCTCCTACAACATCATCTTAGAACAACCACCAAACATCTTAGCAGCCTTAAGGTCCGTCCTGCAACTCTCTCTGCCTTCACATGTCTCTCACCTGGTGGTCCGCTCCATCACCCTGGAGTCCCTGGATCATCAGCACTCCGTCCTGTGGAAGAACGAAGAGACAAACAAGACAGCATAGAAACCAGAGTCATCACATCTCCTCTCCTGCAGCTTCCTCCAGCGCTCCTCCGATCCACTTATTGCACATAAACACTTTTTCTCAGCTGCTCGGTCTCTCGTGTCTCCGTTAAGAACTTTCTTGTTCGTTAATAAAACACAATACTTTTATAAAACTTCATGACTCCAATTTGGTGCTTTCAGGAATTAATCAGGGTTCTGCAGCTCGGCCAAGGTCAAAGACGTGTCCCCAGTTTTGGCTTTCTTTTCCCTTCTGAATTAATTTTAAATTTCTTTTGTACGGTTTTAGCTCAACAGTTCTGCTGCTTCTCAGAGGTCAGCAGGTCAGATGCTTTCAAAGGTTCTGAAGAGGTTCTGCTGCAGGTCCAAAACTCTGACAAGGTTTGCCGCTGCATGTGAGGCCGGTTCCCTCACTTGATTTTTAGGCCTCAGATGCACTTTCACCCCTGACCTTTAACCTAGTATGAAATAAGTTTGATGTGATTCAACATCACTACTGTATTGTGACTCAGTGAAGCTGTTGAGTCCTCTGTAGCGCCTGTCACATGTGGAGTACCTCAGGGATCTACACTTGACCCACTTCTATTTTCCCTCTTTTTACTCTCTCCAGGATTTATGCTCTGGAAACATGGTGTTACTTTTATTTTTATGCTGATGACAGCCAAATTTATGTGCCATTAAAACAAGATAAACAGTACTCTGTGAACTAACTAGAATGTATGGCAGAAGTCAGAGCATGGATGTCACAGAAGATTTTACATTTTAACGAGGAAAATTCCAAGGTTTTGTTTTTAAGCCCATGGTTCCAAAGTCCATGCTGATGGGTCCTTTAACACATCTTATTGAGACAGCAGCTAATCTGGGTATGAGGCTCGACAATGATTTTGAACTGGATGCTCAGATTAAATCTGTGGTCAAGTCCAGTTTTTACCACCTAAGACAACTGGCCAAGGTCAAACCATCATTTTGAGATTTTAATCCAGGCTTTCATCACAACTTGTCTGAGTTACTGTAAATGACATCATGTGGGTCTGAGCCAGTCGTTACTGACTCGACTTCAGCTGGTTCAGAACGCCGCTGCTCGTCTTTTAACTGGTACCAGAAAACAAGAGCACTTCACCCCTGTTTTAGAATCGTGGCTCCCAGTTCATTTCCAGATTAATTTTAAGGTGCTTTTATTTGTTTTCAAACGTCTTCATGGTCTCGCCACACATTTTATGTATTCAATTTAGATCTTTTTTTTTTTTTTACATTTTGTCTCATTAGTTCATGTTAGTCAACCTCAATGATTTTAAAAGTGTTTTACAAATAAGGAGATTATCACCCGCCGTTTGTGTCAATGTGATTCATTTTGTTTTGTTACTCTGACTTTTAATCTTCCTGTCGTTCTCATCCTCTCCCTGCTGGACCATGTGAGCAGATTTAATCTCAGATTTAATCTCTGTAATCCAGAGGTTCTAACTGGAGGAGAAGCTGCTCATTCAGGCCATCGTCACCTCCTTCTCTCTAAAATAATTATTTGGGCTCGATGCCGTCCTAGAGTGCTTTTATGACTCCAATAATCTGAAAGATTGATAGTTTTAAAACACACTTTTACAAAACGTTAATGTTTTAATCATTTCATCCATCAACACAGGAAGTGGCAGCACCTTTCTCCGGCAGTGATTTACTCCTGGATGAATGTCTCTCCTCAGCACGGCCCATTTCCTCCTCGGCTCTCCTGGGCTCGCTCAGATTGTCTGAACGCACCCAGAGACACTTTACGTGTTATAGCCTCTTAAAGGCCCTTTCTCCGATAATATAAAACTCTAAATTGCAAAGTGAGAAACCCATTAATGTTCCTCAGCTCCATCGTCGGCCATCTTTAAAGTCAATCAGACAGAACCCAATCAGCATCCCCCTCCACTCGACGAGAGACAGCAGGATATTAAATTCCCACAGTCGTGTGTTATCAAAGATATCCATTATTGGGCTCAGGGGCATCTCAGACAAAAAGAGGTCCAATTGTTTTTGCCCCTTTATTACTCCTTACACGGAGTGACCTCGTTCATCTGTCTCCTTCCATCTGTGGAATGTCCTCCTCCTCCTCTTCATCATCATCTTTCAGCTCAGAATGGATCTGACAGCAAATATTAAACCAAACTGTAATCAAACAGATGTACTTTCAGCAAAAGTCCAACAGCTTTATCACCCTCAGCTGTCCTGGAGAAGTTAGACCAGGGGTCCGCAACCTTTATGATCAAAATTAAATGTGTCCAGAGCCGCAGCCACCTGCTCCAACTGTAATTATCAACTGGTAGCCCATGGACCACTTTACATTTGTTGTAGGAGACTTTGTGGCCTGTAGGGGTAACAATATAAAGCTAAAAATATCTAATGATTTATTTATTTATTTACATTTATTGATATTTTCAAAATTTAAGACAAACGAAAAGACCAGATTCCTGTAAAGAGAGGGAAAATAGTTTTCTAAATAAAAACAACAACAACTGAACTATGTAAATATATGTAATTTTTAGAAATAAAGCAAAAAGTTAAAGTATTTGCAAAAGAAATGACAGGAAAACAGCTAAAACTAGAAGTTTTTTGTTTGTATAACAAAAATTCAGTTTTATGTTAGTTTTGGTCATGGCTTTAAAGAGCCACTGCAGAGGAACCAAAGAGCTGCAGGTTGCAGACCCCTTAGTTAGACCATCGTTCTGTTTGTTTTTTCACTTTTTAACACGTTCAAGGTCAAACAACTGACCTCAGAGCTTTACAGCCAAGGAAGACAACAATACGACAACACCCATATTTTATCCACAATGGCACGTAGTAAACGAATCAAATGTGTAAACTAAGAAAATATACACATTTATGGAAAAAATTAAGTAATTTTTGATTTGATGGCAGCAATACATCCAAAATAAATAAATTAATTAAATTAAATAGTAGCTTGATCAGTCCGTCAGTAAAGAGTCAGAGTAATTCAAATCCAGAGTGTGAATCTCTCACAGCCCTCCTGAATAGATGTGTTTAATCACACATGACCGTGGAGGGGTCAAAGGTCAGCTTGATTGATGATGGCTATAATCGTTCATGGCGTTAATGAAATAATAAAATCCGATGTGGAGACAGTCTGAGGACACTTTCTGTCCAAAACGTTTGTGTTGGACAACTTACTGACTGTCTTATGGAGGGACAGAGAGGGACAATCTAGAGGACAAAGGGTTTGACCCCATGACTGTTCATCTGTGCAGCTCGATGTTTGTGAAAGGGTTATCAGAGCTCGGACGAGACATTGTCCACAAGCAGATGGACGATGTCATCATTCTGTCTTGGGGCAGGTGTATAAAAGTTGTTGCAGGTCCATGTCTCAAGCGCCACGTCTTCTTCTCCTGTCTGCAAACATCTAGAAACTGAGGAGAGCAGCTGTTGCAGCGTGTTTCATTTGTTTCAGGAAGAAGACGAGACGTTTGTTAACTTTGTATAATAAAAACCATTTACTGTCCTGCACAGTCTAATGCAGAGTTGTGTAAACTCGTAGTCGGACAGTGGATTAAAAATCATATTTCAAACCTCCTTCAGGAACTGGCACAAACCATCATGTTTGTCTGGTTTCAACCTTCAGCAGCTTGTGAGGGAATTCCTCTGCTCTTTGTTTGAATTCATCTGTGGACTTCTGTTCCCCTCTCGTGGCCTCAGTGGGAACAGCCCCGTGGTGCCTTCAGGTGTTGCAAGAAAACACGGCAGCTCTTACAATATCACGAAACAAGTCTGTGAAATTTTAACGAATTAATTCTCCTGAGGAGTTGGTGCGGCCAGAGATGCCTGTTGAACCTCTTTACGCTCGCTGATTGATTTTTCTGTTTTGCTGTTTTTTATTATCCAAAAACTGTATTTTCCAAACAATAAACTTTATTTATGCTTCACTGTACAATTATTGTACTCACTGATCATTTGTTTGCTGTATAATGTTCATTCATTAAAGGAAAACATGCTCTGTGTGTAGATTTATACAGGCTAGCCTGTATAAATAAAGGTTGAATGAATGAATGTAATTTAAATCTGAATGTAATTGATGAAAACCCCAAAAGAATGAAGAGTCCCAATGTGGGACATTAAAGTCAGATTATACCAAACCACGTGTTGTGTGTGGTAATCTATAATAATCTATAATAATTTTTATTATTACGCTTTTTTTGTTTGTTAGTAAAAATATATTGTAAACTTTAGTTACAGATACTATGGAGAATGTCTGGAGAAAAAACAAAGTTTAGTTCCCTCCAACAGTGGTGAATTTAGCCTCCCTTTGGTGGTGCACTAGCCTGGTTAAAACCAGACCCTGTCCTTCACTTCGCTTCAGACTAGGGTCTGGGACCTCTCCATTTTAAAACGATTCTTGCTGGAGGCGTTGGCCTCTGCTGAGGAACAAAACCATTGGATATTTTGAACAGGGAAAGCATTCTGCTCCCTCCCCTCAGAGCCACCCCCCGTGCACTGGTGAACTTGACTGACAACTGCTCCGCCTCCTGCAGCTTTTCTCTTGCTGCCGGCTGCCGCGCTGGAAATTCTGTGTTTATATGTTAATAAAACGTTTTAATAAAATACAATAAAACCATGGATCGCTGGTCCAGCTCACCAGAAGACCAGAAAATCTGATGGGACTCGGGCAGCAACGTAAAACCCGAGTTTAATTCTCGTGACAACCTCAGCCATTTCCTTGTTCATTTCAGCGGAGGGAGAGAAGGAGGAGGGAGCGAGCGATCACTTGACTTTTGGCCCAAAAAACAAAAGAAAACTCCAGATAAGGGATTAAGAAGGGGAAATTAATAAATTTGTGTCACATATAAAACAGTTCTGCATCGCTTTGCATCGCTTTGAATGAGAACATGCCGGTGCTCGCTGACTGCGCGCTGGCAGAGCCCTTTTATAGGGCTCTGCGCGCTGGGACAGGTGGGGGCGTGGGTTAGGGTCCAAAACTCCGTCCCTTCTGTTCTCTGATTGGTCCGAACAAAAATCTACCGGAGAAATGGTTGTTAATGAGAGAAGTCCCAGACTGTGCAGTGAAGGGAAATGAGAATTGAGCGGAGCTGTGCAGGAAGGCGAGGGCCAGGCTAGTGGTGCACAAGCACCCCCTAAATTTTAACTCAGCACCCCTGAAAAATTAAGAAACCATCATTATGATTTAAGGAAACTCAGTTCTCAAACCTTAGATTCACCAGAATATTCAATGAATTTGTAATAAATATGGAATAAATGATGAAATTCTTACAATGGCGGCTCCAGAAATATTTTTCTGCAGGTGCTAAGGAGGGCTAAGCATTTTACTGAGGGTGCTATGACGCATCATTTGTTCTTTCAGTTCTCAAGATCAAGGTCAAGGTGTCTTTACTGTCATTCACATCACATGTGGTACATGAGGTGGAATGAAACTATGTCCACAGGAACCTAGTGTAATAAAATAGATAAATTGATCAGTTTGCTGACTTATCTATATTTTAGATGATAGATTTGAGTAGAGTTTAGACTGACACAAACTTACCATCAATTCACGGGTTCTCACTTTTTCAGATTAATATCAATAAATCTGTTACTCGGTGAATGTAATTGACAGGAAACGTTAACTTATGTTGGTCTACCAGGGATAGACCATTTAATTAACCAATCATCAAATTACAATCAAAACATATTTACATAGATTGATCAATCAAATATTATAACTAACTTTTCAGCAGATTAAAACAGGAACAACAGAACACAAGTTAATGGGTCTTATATTAACTTATTTCTGCAGCACAAACTTACAGTTTTACTTTTAGAAATAAACTTTAAGAGGAGAAAGTTTAAGGAGGAAGAAAAAGAGGTTGGAGGGAAATGGTGTGTTTTAACCAGGAAGCATGGCAGCTTTCCGGACGATCTACGCTACACGTCGGTAAGACTTGGCAAGCATTTGACGACTTGTTACCTCGTGAAGATGGTCGATCTCTCTCGGTCCTTGGTCAGTTCTGTTTACCGTTCTTCAGCGTCTCCAGACGTGTGCCAAGACTCGGACCGTAGTAACGCACGTCCTGGTTGGCTTTTCAGAATAAAAGTGCTCTTGGAGAGCACACATTGTATTCTGAGTTTAGAAGCTCAAAATCGGTTCTACAGCGAGCTGGCTGTAAAACCTTGCTGAGAAACGCGGACCCTTTGACTCATGGTCGGACGTTAATCAGCTTCAAAGAGCAAGTTCACATCCCAGCTTCTCCCAGAGAACTTCCTTTGCTCTCACTTCACTCTGTTTCACTCCGTTTCACTCTGACGAGCCTACAGGAAGTGTCCCTTAAGAAAGGACTATGACCAGCAGTTACGTTCAGCTTGCTCATTGGTTTGTTTTACCAAATGAGAGAGGGGGAACGCGTGAAGATCACTCAGGATAGGAGAGAATAATAGTACGTCAGAAGACGCAGGTGTGAACAAAACATGGAATCTGTTTTGAGAACAGATGAGATTTGTTTTTAAAAAAAAGGAGACAGAACGACAAGTTTAGTCTACGACTTTTCCCGCTATCCTTAAACATTGGAAACAAATACTAACAAATACTGAACGGATTGTTCATCAACTTTCACATAGTTCTAAGCACTATCGTACTGCAGAATAACCTAGCATATTGAGTGACAACTCATGTTAATAACAGATTATCATAAAATGACAAAAGTTATTACTGTTGATCAATTCTGAATTACCACAAATTAAAAGAAAGTCTTTTCTGATTGATTTGTGTCTCTTAATTCAAAATAAATGTAATAAAATAGTGTCCACTTGTCTACTTGAGAGCTTCAAGAAAAGTGTAACACTAAGAGTTTCAGAGAGATGTGAAAAGGTGTAAAACCAAAAAATCAGAGATGAGGTGTTCCATTACAGTCCCCCTTTTTGGAAATCATCGCCTGTCCACGGGGATGATGTCCAACACGAAATGATACCACTGAATGTTTCTGACCTTTATGTAATCCAGCAAGTGGAGAAAAAAATCAAAATTATAATCCCATAGTGTTCCACTACACTAGTTACATCCAACAAAATTACAAGTTGTAAAGAAAAACAGTAATAAGATCCAAGACATGAACTAAGAAATACCAAAATACACTAAACTAATTATACACTAAGCACTATAGAACAAAACAACGTGCCAAACAGCAGCACGAACATGAGTCTGTGTGAGCGGATGAGGACTAATGAACACAGCAACATGAAATAAATCAGCAGCATGAGATCAGCAGCATGGATATTGAGCAGCACATATCAACAATCAAGTGGCATCAGAGTGGTTTTTTTCACAGTGATGATCCTGACCAGGTCTAACAGCCTCAGGGTAGCTTGTAGCAATAAGTAAAGGTGAGATGGAGGAAGAAGGGTGACACCTTTTCCATCTCAGCTCCACTACATTTGTTTTATTTATTTTTCATTCATTAAAGTTTGACACCAGCTGGTCAGTTTACTGACCAACAAACTAATTAATATTTTCACCCATTAATGATCAGAATCAGTCGCTGAAGTATAGAATCTGTTAATTACAGGCAGTTCTAGACCAGAACAAATTAATATTCATCTGAATGAAGAGACCAAAGTTGTCTTTGAAGTTTTATTACAAAAATAATCAAACTAAAATCAACAACAACAATAAACAAACAATGATAATGAATCAATCAAGGCTTAATAGGTTCTTGAAAAAGTTGTTGCTAGTCAACTTCACTCACACCTGTCCAACAACAACATTTATGAAGAGTTTCAATCTGGATTTCGCCCCCACCACAGCACCGAAACAGCTCTAATAAAAATTACTAACAACCTTCTTCTTGCTGCTGACTCTGGTCTTCTGTCCATCCTCATTCTTCTTGATCTAAGTTCTGCCTTCGACACCATCTGTCATTCTATCCTCCTCAACAGACTAACCTCCATTGGCATCTCAGGTACCCCGTTAGACTGGTTCAACTCCTATCTCTCTGACCGCACTCAATTCATTCAGCTTAAATCCTTCCGTTCCCAGTCTTCCCCTGTCTCCACGGGTGTCCCCCAAGGCTCTGTCCTCGGACCCCTCCTCTTCATCATTTACCTCCTTCCTCTAGGTCACATCTTCCGCAAATACGGCGTCCATTTCCACTGTTATGCTGATGACACACAGCTCTACTTGTCATCAAAACCTAACTCCACCCACCCACCCTCCATCCTCACCGACTGTCTCAATGAGCTAAATCACTGGTTTTCTAACAATTTCCTTCAACTAAACAGTAACAAAACAGAAATCATTCTTGTTGGTACCAAAAACTCTATTTCAAAATCAGAACATCTTCTCGTCCCCCTTAACAACTCTCTGCTATCCCCCTCCCCTCAGGTCAAGAGCCTCGGTGTCATCCTCGACACCACTCTCTCCTTCACTTCACACATCAACAATATTACTCGGTCTGCCTATTTCCACCTCCGTAATATTAACCGTCTCCGTCCTTCTCTCACACCCCGCTCCACAGCCATCCTGGTGCACAGTCTTGTGACTTCCCGTATCGATTACTGCAACTCCCTTCTCTATGGCCTCCCCAACAAATCTCTCCACAAGTTACAGATGGTCCAGAACTCAGCTGCCCGTGTCATCACTCAAACCTCCTACTATAACCACATCACTCCTGTCCTGCAGCAGCTCCACTGGCTCCCGGTTAAATCACGCATCATCTTCAAAATTCTACTTCTCACTTTCAAAGCTATCCACAACCAGTGGTGGAATGTAACTAAGTATAAGTACTTTTTTACTGTACTTAAGTACATTTTTCATGTATCTGTACTTTACTTAAGTAGAATTAAATGTGGGTACTTTTTACTTTCTACTACACTACATTTCTATAATGTGTTGAGTTACAAGTTACATTCACGTTGCAGCTTTTTGATTTGTCGTAAGTTTGAAAGTAACTGATGTCGAGAGAGGAGTTGGTCCATTGAATCACTACAAAGTGGACAGGTAACATTAGACCCACCTTCTAGAAGTTGGGCCAATAATGTATGTTCTAGTATATATGTCACTGAGCTGGGGCCACCCACAGCATCGCCAACACACCCACAATGGATTCCACTGTGGAGAGTCAGCCAGAAGATATGCACCACTCATGGCCTTATTAAAAGACTATTGAAAGATTATTGAAAGACTATTGAAGGACAATTGAAAGATTATTGAAAGACTGTTCAGTACAGCAGGACAGATTCTCTCTCCCAAAAGAGCCAGACTGGACAAAAAAAAAAACTTTGAAAACCAACTTCTGAACTTGAACAATAAATTATTGCTGCAACATTAAAATGTGACAGTTCATGGGATGTTAGGAGACAAGAGATGTCTCCAAATGACTCAACACTCAGGTCCAAGTTTTTAAAATGGTGTCAGGAAGCAGGACGCTCAGACAGAGGCTGGTCCACCCTAAGGACCAAACCCCCACACACAAACAGAGTGGTGTGGTTTATGCAGTCCAGTGCAGCGAAGTCTGCTCAGACCGCTACATCGGAGAAACTAAGCAACCTATCCACAAAAGAATGTCCCAACACAGGAGAGCAACCTCCTCTGGACAAAACTCAGCTGTTCACCTCCACCTCACGGACAAGGGTCACTCATTTGAGGACCAGAATGTTCAAATTTTGGACCGAGAGCACAGATGGTTTGAGAGGGGGGTGAAGGAAGCTGTTTATGTTAAGAGAGAAAAACCTTCTCTTAACAGAGGAGGAGGTCTGAGATTTCAACTTTCTAAGACTTATAACTCAGTTTTGGATTTGATTCCGAAACGTTTTACACCGGATGGGAGCAGAGATGTCTTGTCTGTAAATTAGACTAACAAAGTTCTCTGAGTAGCCTCTGTTGTTGGTTGGGAGGTGTTTTTTGTCAATTTACATACAGTTTTGTGTCTTCTACCAGAGACCTCAAGGGAACCCCCTACTGTTAAGGTGTGATCTTTCAATTTACATGTATGTGTTACAAACCCCCTTCTGTTAAGCTGTGATGTGTTGTTTTGTCAATTTAAATAGAATAGGCATGTTATCTCAGGTATGGTGTGGGGTTATTTCAGTTTCCAATTTCATATGTTGGTGCGTGGCTTGTCAGCCTGTATAAAACTTCTCGGTCTCACAGCTTCCTTTCATTCAGAATTGAAAAAGACTTCTGGACAGAAGTCGAAACGTTTTCTGCAACAAATAAAGTCAGTTGATTCTGTATTGAACGCCTTTTTTGATTTTATCATGTCCTGGACGACTGAGAATCTTCACCAGCATATGTCAGGAAGTTAAAATATTGTTCACTATTGACCCATTACAAGGTTGACTAGACAGTATTTTAATTACAGTTGATGACAAACTGGAGTTGAAATGATCAGATGTTCCTTTGTTAGGTCTAATGCTCCTTTTTTCATCAGCCAACTTTTACTTAAATGTGTTTACTGCAGTTAAAATGAGACATTGGTTTTACTTTGTGTTAAATAAAAACGTTCAAAAGAAAATCATTCCTTTCTTATTTTAATTAATGACATTTAACTCTGGATGTCATCCCTGAAATTCTGACGCACAGAATCACAAGTCCAATTGTGAACTGTGTCACAGAGTAAACAATAAAAACATGTATTATCTGCAGCATTGTTCATTAAACTGGAACAACACTTTTAATGTATTACAGAAAATATACATACAGTACGCACACTTAATAATATATTAGGCCATTGCGTAATACATTCAGCAAGTACTTTTACTTTTACTTAAGTAAAAACATTAATGTGGTACTTCTACTTTTACTAGAGTACATTTTTGTCTGTTTATTTGAACTTTTACTTAAGTACATGTACAGTGTTTGAGTACTTTCTCCACCACTGTCCACAACCTTGCCCCTCCTTATCTATCTGACCTCCTACAAATCTCCATCCCATCACGCTCTCTCAGATCCTCCTCTTCGCTACATCTCCATGTAGCCTCTGCCCACCTCTCCACCATGGGGAGCAGGGCCTTCACATGCTCTGCCCCTCACCTCTGGAATGCTCTACCGCCAGACCTTCAAAACACCACCTCCCTTTCTCTGTTCAAGACTGCCCTGAAAACACATCTCTTTAGACTAGCTTATCGTTAACTTTACTAAATGTATTTTATATTATTTTGTATTTTATATTCTTTATGTATTTTATATTTCAATTTGTTCCTGCTGATGTTTGAATTGTGCTTGTTGTTTGTTTTCACACAATCTCTGTTAAGTGTCCTTGGGTGTCCTGAAAGGCGCTTTAAAATAAAATTATTACAGTATTATTATAATTCTCTTATCTAAGCAAAAATTGAGTCTTTAAGCAGGAATTATTTTGGGACATGAATTTAGATAAAGTTTGACTATTTTAATAGCTTACTTTGGATTTTGGTTGAAAGAAGTTATTTACAGGGAGTCCTCTACTTACGAACGAGTTCCGGACCCAAGGACCGTTCGTAGGTCGAAAATGACGTAAGTCGGAACTCACAAGAGCCGCCACTGTTTTTTTTTTAAGTACATGAACAGTGCAGTTATCCTATGCCTATCCTAACACAATGCCCTACATAAATATAAAACAAAACATTAAACACATTATTTTAAAAAAAATTCTTACTTTGAGCTGCTCAAGCTTGTCTTTGTCTTTTAGCATGTTAGCTCCTTGCACGTCCGGCCTCTGCAGCTTCATACTGCTTCACGCGGTCCAAACTGTTTACAGGAAGGACTGTTAGCATGTTAACTCCATACATTTGGAGCAATCATGAAGGAAAAAAATATTTAATAACTTACTTGGAGCCGTTTCTCCTTCCAGCAGGCTCTGCGCCGCGTTAGCTTAGCACCTCCATAGCTGCGCACGTTAGCCCTTTGTTAGCTTGGTGTCATCCCTCCAAAAAGGCTGTGCAGCTTTCTCCGTGTTTTAGCATGTTAGTTCCGTGTCCATCAAACAACTGAAGCTAAAAGGCGGACATCAGGCGAGCTCCCGGCTGCAGCAGGCGTCTCCGCGGCCTGTCGGGTCCTGTCTCCGGTGGAGCTAACGTTAGCATGTTAGGTGGTGGCTGTCCGGTCACATTAAGCTGTCTAATGCTTCACGCATTCCACAACGTCTTTTCCCTTCGTATATCCATCCAACCACAAACCTCCGTTCATCTGAAGCGCCTGTGTCCATGCGGAGAAACCTCTGAACCCGTAGCAAGCTGTCCAGGCCGGAGGTAAATGGCTCCGGTGGAGCTAACGTTAGCATGCTAGGTGGTGGAGTCCGGTCACATTAAGCTGTCTAATGCTTCACGCATTCCACAGCGTCTTTTCCCTTTGTATATCCATCCAACCACAAACAAATTGTGTTTTGAAAATTTCCTCAAAGCACAAAATTTTCATTCAAAACACAATACAGTAAGGAACAGAAAAAGGAGAACAGACGAAAAAACATTGTCATCCCTTATGTTGCTGGACTATCAGAGAATTTCAGAAGGATTTTCAACAAACACAACATCCCAGTACATTTCAAACCCAGCAGGACTCTCAGACAGAGGCTTGGTCCACCCTAAGGACAAAACACCAACACACAAACAGAGTGGTGTAGTTTATGCAGTCCAGTGCAGCGAGGACTGTCCAGACCTATACATTGGAGAAACTAAACAGCCCATCCACAGAAGAATGTCCCAACACAGGAGAGCCTCCTCCTCTGGACAAAACTCAGCTGTTCACCTCCACCTCACAGACAAGGGACACTCTTTTGAGGACCAGAATGTACATATTTTGGACCGAGAGCACAGGTGGTTTGAGAGAGGTGTGAAGGAGGCGATTTATGTAAAAAGAGAGAAACCATCGTTAAACAGAGGAGGAGGTCTAAGATTTCAACTTTCTAAAACTTATGGTGCGGCCTTGGGTTTGGTTCCCAGGCGTCTCACACCTGATGAGAACAGAGGAGCCTCGTTTGTGAATTAGACTACCAAAGACTTTGACAGGTCCCTGCTATCAATGTGTGAAGTGTGACTTGTCAATTTACATACAGTAGGATGTGTGTGTGTTTTCTGTAAGCTCTGTTTTCACACACTGAACTTTGAATGGGTCACAGGTACGTGTTATCCCAAGTATGTGGGGGTGTTAGTTTCCAATTTACATATGTTGGTGCGTGTCTATGGCTTATCCTGTTATAACTTCGCCCTCTCACTGTCTCCTCACTAATACATAATTCCCATGTGACGTCACATCTGTGGGTTGTCCTGTTTGACCCTCCCACTTGTAGGTTTAGCTGCAGTTTGAACGCATTCAAATGGATGTCCATTTTTCACGTTGTTTTTTTTGTTAATTTCTAATTAATTACAATGGTTACTTCGTGTTGTGTCAGTGGGTGTTCCAGTCGGGTAGACGTTTGGGCAACGCGCAGGTTTCACTCAATCAAAAAAAAAAGTAAACATGAAGGATTTATCTCATCGGAGGAGCTCACAGCTGCAGCTTGCAGCCCCAACTCTGCTTGGATCTGCTCTGAAGACATCTGCTTTTGGCCGGTAAACAAAATATTCTACATAAATCATTTTGTGAAACAATGTTAGAGTACAACTGTCTGTGTGTTAGAGCTGTTTTTTTTTCATTATTTAACGACACCGTCTTGCATGCTGTGGTTAGCTTAGCATCTCGCTAACGCAACAATGGCCTCCTCACGGTCCAAGCCGGTCCTCCGGACCGGCATGGAGACCACCCCAGTGGGGAAAGGAGGACTGGAGCCAAGTCTGCGGGCGACGCGTCGGTCCCATGGGACGTGCCCCCGCAACCGCGTTCCACGCCGTCTGACCTGAGCGAGGGACCCTCCGCTCCAGTGCTAACAACATGCTACGGTAACACTCAAAAGTGCTGGTTCTGGTCGTGTTCAGCACTTTGTGCACCTTCTGGCTGCTGAAAAGGGCTCGATAAATAAAGTTTGATTGATTGATTGATTGATCCCTAACCAGTGCACAGACACTGTCATCACTCAACACATTACCAGTCAAACCACTTCATCAGTTCATCACTCGAACTTTAATTGTAAATATTTGACATCATAAACATGAGACAGATAAACTTCACCCTGATGCATGCTCAATAATCCAGGTAGAAAAATCTAAAAAAAAAAAGCTAAGTCTGGTCCTCTGGACATTCAAAAAACAAAACAAAAAATAAAAAAACTGTAGAAACGTTTCGTCTTTCGGACGAAAGACGAAACGTTTCTACAGTTTTTTTATTTTTTGTTTTGTTTTTTGAATGTCCAGAGGACCAGACTTAGCTTATTTAGATTCACAATATTTTATTCCAAACCCAAGCCTAAAAGTCTATGTGTAACGGATGGCATCAATGAGTCTCATTCGACCAGGTTTCAATGAAATCTTTATTCTGGGGGAGAAGAGTAAAACACATCAAGCTCCTCTCCAACTCACTCTCCCTGCACTCCAGCCCACAGCAGTGCAGAACAACGCTGAGGGAAAAGTAGAAGGCGGAGAAGCTATGAGGGCTGGACAGAGCTACGGAAGCCCAGGAGACACAAACGAGGCAGAGTGCAGAAAGGTGAACCCCCCGCAGGCAAAATCAACAAATAAAAATAACGGAATAAGATAAATTTCACAAATTCTCAATATAAAATGAATTCGAAA
>JBBPBX010002243.1:0-13094 GCA_038048925.1 Garcialebias charrua | reverse complement strand
AATAAGTCTCCTGCCAAGCCTTATTTCAGCTTGAATGTCACTGATTTGTTTGTTGCGATCTGCGCTCAAATCCCCATTTTAAATTCCACAAAATGAAGGCAGCGCGTGGGATCCGCTTGACCGAGCACCAAAACCACGGCGAGGGAACAAATTCACGTTTGTCCCGTCAAAGGCCTTAACGTGGCTGCGTGAGAAACTGCGTGAGAGCCGAGATTGCGTTCATCAAACGGACTGCGCAGTTAAAAAAAGACCCTTTAACTCGACAACGCCACCTTTAACGCCTTTTTTCCGTGGTTGAAAACATACCGGAAGCGAATTGAAGACTGACGCCTCATTCAGCCAATAGAAATGCAGATTTTCAGTGTTATGCCCCGCCTTTGTCAGAAATTGTCCAATCGCAGAGCGGATTACGAACTTCCGCCACACATTTTGAGCATGTTCCGTGAAGGAGCGTTTCTGAACGGGTGTCTCTCTGTGCGAACTGTAATTTTTATTTGATTTTCAGCGAATGAAAGCGGTTGACTGTCGCCTTTTAACGCGGGATCGAGTGAGGCTGGTGCTGAAGTAGCGGCAGGTCACCGGGACGAAGCGCGGAGGTCTCACCGGAGGAATCCAGTCTTCTTCTTCTGCGGCCGCTCGGCTAACAGCTAACCGGCGTCATGGCTGACTTCAGCCCGCGGAGACCCGGTTTGTAGTCGGATCCAGAAGAGAAGGCGACGGCCTGTTAGCTCCAGGAGCTAGCCGAGTTAGCTGTCCGGTGGAAGAAGAGGGCAGCGCGTGAGCAGGAGGCTCGTGCTCCTGTCTGGGCTCGGACCAGTGGTTCCGGCCGGGCAGGATGAACGGGTTCAGCACCGAGGAGGACAGCCACGACGGGCCGCCGGCCCCGCCGTTCTTCGGCCAGAGCTGCTGCCTGATCGAGGACGGGGAGCGCTGCGGCCGCTCGGCCGGAAACGCCTCGTTCAGCAAGAGGATCCAGAAGAGCATCTCCCAGAAGAAGCTCAAGCTGGACATCGACAAGAGCGTAAGATATATAAGATGTGTTTGTGTTGTCAACATGTTTGTGTTGTCAACATGTTTGTGTTGTCAACATGTTTGTGTTGTGATTCGTGAAGATGTTTGTGTTGTCAACATGTTTGTGTTGTCAACATGTTTGTGTTGTCAACATGTTTGTGTTGTCAACATGTTTGTGTTGTCAACATGTTTGTGTTGTGATTCGTGAAGATTTTTGTGTTGTGAAGATGTTTGTGTTGTGAACATGTTTGTGTTGTGATTCGTGAAGATGTTTGTGTTGTCAACATGTTTGTGTTGTCAACATGTTTGTGTTGTCAACATGTTTGTGTTGTCAACATGTTTGTGTTGTGATTCGTGAAGATTTTTGTGTTGTGAAGATGTTTGTGTTGTCAACATGTTTGTGTTGTGAAGATGTTTGTGTTGTCAACATGTTTGTGTTGTGAAGATGTTTGTGTTGTGAACATGTTTGTGTTGTGATTCGTGAAGATGTTTGTGTTGTGAAGATGTTTGTGCTGTGACGTGTAGCGCGTGAGCTCTTGTAAACAGCCAGGGAGCGGTTGTTGTTGTCTGTTGGTGTTTAGCTGCATGTGGTGACCCTGTCGGTTGGCGCTCCGTTGGAAATGACGGGCAACATGTTGACCCACACTGGTCCCCCAGTCCACCCCCCCCAGTTGGCCCAGTTTCTCAGTCAGCCAGTGATTGGTGGACAGTTTGTTTCAGGGAGGTCAGAACTTCAACTTGTTGACGTTTCAGCCTGAAACTTGACTCCTGTGGGTGTTTAGAAGAAATCCGTCTCCTTGCCGTTTGTGTCCTGACCTTAACTGTATGTAACTTTTCTAACAATATTTTTAACATGTTTCTTCACTCTGTAACTACCTCCTGACAGACTGATTTTAGACAAGTAATCTCTGAAAAAACTATTGTCCCCTTGCTTTTCTAAAAGCATTTCTAAAAAGCCACAGTGACCCGCCATTAACCAGCCAATAAAAACAGTTTTTAACCAGCCAATAAAAACAGAGCTTCTCACTTCTCACGCTCCTAACCCACGCCCCCGCCTGTCCCAGCCCGCAGCGGCCGCGCAGGTTCTCGTTCAAAGGATTGCAAAGCGATGCAAAACTGTTTTGTATGTGACACAAATGTATTAAATTCCCCTTCTTCATCCCTGATCTGGACTTTTCTTTTGTTTTTTTGCCAAAAGTCAAGTGATCGCTTCCTCCTCGCTGAGTCCATGACAGAAATCATAAGGAAATGAATGAATTTGTCACGAGCGAATTAAACTCGGGTTCAACGTGGCTGCCGAGGCTCTGCTGATTTCATGGTGTTCTGGTGTGCTGGACCAGCGCTCCATGTTTTTATTTTATTTTTTAGAACGTTTTATTAACATATAAACACAGAAATTCACAGCTGCTGCGACAGGACATGAAGGGAAGGCGGAGCAAAGGAAGCTGCTGCTCAGCGAGGGGGAGCAGAGCCAAATATGGCTCTGAGGGGGAGGGACCAGAAACGTGTCTCTGTTCAAAATTTTCCTGTTCCAGAAATTACATACTGAACCTTTAAAGTTGTTTTTTTACAGTTTCTACATGGACTCTTGGTCAACTCATTCATTTAAATATGATTTTTTATTTATTCATTTTCAAATTTAAAAGAACACAAAAAACTGGCGCAGTAGAAAAGAGAGCCTTGACGTCCTTTTCAGGGAGACCACCAAGTCATTGGTTCAGGTATGTTGACGACACCTGGGTTAAAATTAAATCTCAGGAAGTCCAACATTTCACTGATCACATCAACTCTGTTTGCTGGTGAAGATTCTCAGTCGTCCAGGACATGATAAATCAAAAAAGGCGTTCAATACAGAAACAACTAGTGCTGTGCGATATGACAATATATATCGTGGGGACGATAGAAACGTGTCTATCGTGCTACTTTCCTTCTATCGTCTCTATCGTGATAAATAAGAACAAAAAAATAACTGTAGCAAAGAAGCTTCATATTGTGGTTTTGCGACATGACGGCGCTGCTTTATGTTTGACGCACGCGCGGGTTTGCGACACATGCTTTACGTTGTTAAACTCGAGAGCGGAGGCATGTAGCCGGTGTCACAACAAGGAGAAACCGTTGCACAGGCAGCCCAAGAAGAAGAACTTTTACCAAAAAGAGGGGGAAGCTCACCTTGTTAGCTTCCATTATTTCGCTCCGCTGAAACTCGGAGACAAAATGGGTCCAGAGGACACGAACCCAGAGTCCAACCGAGTCCGAACTCGGGTCCAGTTAACCAATACAAAACAGACCAGAGACACAACAGAACCGGAATCAAACGCAACGTTTTCTCTTTTCTGTTTCTTGCCTTGTTTACTCCAGATTCCAGAGCGGATTTCTTCTTCGTGGGTTTTATTAGCAGCCGTTGTTTTACCGCCACCTGCAGGAAAAATTTGGACCAAAGTAGAAACTACTTTGGTCCAAATTTCCTTGTTCTTTTTGTTCACATTCTTATAATTGTAACTGTATCTGTAGTAAAATAAAAAAAAAAAAACTTTGGTCCCAATTTCTCCTGTACACACACACATCGTGTTGTATATATCGTGATATATATCGTTATCGTGATATAAAAAAGTCCATATCGTGATATCGCCCAGCACTAGAAACAACTGGACTTTATTTGTAACAGAAAACGTTTCGCTTCCCATCCAGGGAGCTTTATCAATTCAATGAGGAGACTGTAGCCAGTGTTGCCAGATCTTGCGACAGAAACAAGCGGCCAGCCCCATGAAAACAAGCACAAACGAGCGACTCACTCTTTGGAAACAAGCCCAACTGGCAACCCACCCCATTGTGTAACACAAAGGCCATTTTTAAACAGTATAAACATACATTTATTATGGCATTACATATAACCAGCAAAATTATGCTAAACATTTTGAAGAACATATCCACTCTAAAAAATAAAAATACATTTTGCATTTTTATACAAATTAATCCCATTAAGCCTCTGGGACTAATTTAACAGAGAGACCTGAATTTTAAACGAAGAGTGATGACAACAATGGACAACGATAACAACAGACAAGCACAAAGGATGCGTACAAATAAGAAAATAAAAATTAAACAGCAAACTCATAGTAAGCTAAGTCAACAAAAAACTTTCTTTAATCTCTATCCTGAATCATGCTTTAAAGCTGCTATATGTAACTTTTCTAACAATATATTTTTAACATATTTCTTCACTCTGTCACTAGATTGATGTTAGAGAAGTAATCTCTGAAAAAAACTAAAAAAAATATTGTCCCCTTGCTTCTCCAGGTGGTAAATAAGCATTTCTAAAAAGAAAAAGTGACCCGCCATTTTCCAGCCAATAAAAACAAAGTTTGTAACCAGCCAATAAAAACCGAGCTTGAATTTGAATCAGCCAATAAAAACAGAGCTTGAATTTGAATTTTAACAGACCACAAGGGGGCAGAGCCATATATGGCTCTGAGGGGGAGGGATCAGAATGCTTTGCTTGTTGAAATTTTTTCTAAGTGCTGATGTTCTACAGAAACTGCAGACTGAACCTTTAACTGTGCGCTCTTTCTCATATTTTTTTATTATATTTTTTCCCATATTTCCCCCACTTATTGGAGCTCATTTTAGCGCGGTCTTGTCACTCTAAACAAAGAATAAAGAACAAAGAATAACAAGCCCAAAACACGCGACGTTACAATCGACACAAGCCCAAGAAACCGCAACAAGCGACTCACCAAAATTATAAGCAGCTTCGGAAAATAGCAAGCCCAAAGTTGCTTATAATAGGCGGACTTGGCAACTATGAATGTAGCCATTTTTGCACTGCACAGCCCTCCCCGGCCCTGAGACCAGCCTGGCCCGCCCCTGCTCGTTTTGCATTGTGCGGAGAGCCGCCTTGAAGTGGGTGGGGAAAAGGATATGATGTCATTTTGTTTGTTCAATATTTTTACAGTAAGCTACAGATTAGGAATTAATTAGGTTTTAATTGGCCCTGTAATATAATAATAATGCAAATGCAAATGCAAATGGAAAATATTCTTAACTTCCAGTATGTTTTTAAACAAACACTACAGTATACTGTACACACTTTACATTGTAAAATATGTTTAGGAAATTATTGTTCAATGACACCACTTAAGAAAAAAAATGTTTATTAGGAAAAGTAAGAAGTGAAAAAAGCACAAAAATAAAAATACTGCATTCACCTAAATACTTTTTTTCCCGTTGTCTCAAGGGGTTCCTCCAGAAGACACAAGTTGATAAATTCTGGTGACTCCTTTCTCGTCACTGTAAAAGAAAAAAACATGGTTAATTCAATCTAGATACTGTTTTCAAATAATAAAATAAAATTTGATTTTTTTATAGACATACGTACTGTATGTGGAGGCTTGCTTCTTTTTTTTTTCCTAGTACTTTGTAACACATATCATCAAATAGTTCTTAAACCACACCGCAGATATTTTTTTTAACTAACGGAATGTAATCACAAGATGTTCATGTACAAACTGTAACCTGTTGGAGTTATTTGAATTAAAATTTGAATTTTTTATAGACAGAAATGTATGCAGGCTAGCTTTGTTTTTGTTTTTTCTCTTTTATTTTTTGGCATATAAATGCAAATACGTCAAAAACAACACTGCAGATTTTTTTTGTTAACTAACAGAATTTAATCACAATGTTCATGTACAAACTTTAACCTGTTGGAGTTATTTAAATTAAAATTTGATTTTTTACAATTATTTTCGTAGCGCATGCGACAGGTTTGGAAGAAGTCAACGCAAATCAATTTAAATCCAGCAGATTTGACCTCTACGTGACATTATTAAGGAATGGTTAACCTCTGGAACCCTCGTGCTATAAAGTCAGCTATGAAATATATTTTTTAAGTGTTTATTTAGCTACATTTTAATGAAATAAAGCCGACCCCACCCGCGTGCGCGTGGCGACCTACTGTACTTTGTTAAATCCTGCTGATTTGACCACTACGCGACATTATTAAGGAACTGTTAACCTCTGGAACCCTCGTGCTATAAAGTCAGCTATGAAATATATTTTTATATCCGTTTATTGAGTTTCATTTTAAAGAAATAAAGCCGCCCGCGCGCGTGTTCGTGGCGATCCTAGTTTTTAAAATCCTGCAGTTTTGACCATTACGTGAATTTATTAAGGACACGTTCAGCTTAAGACCCATCTTTGCTATAATTTTAAAAACAAATAATTGTTTTTACCGTGTTAATCTTGTAAAGTCCTTTCGTGTTCGCTCCCTCGCTTCTCCAGTCGACGCTGCAGTCCCGCCCCTATGATGAGCAGTACATGACGTCGAACTGGGCCCGGGAGCTCGGCCCGATCAGAACATCCGTCGGTGGGGTTCCAAAACGCGGGCTGTCGCCGGCCCGATAAGGCAAATGCGAACCACACGAACCCGGGTTAGAAGCCGGGGAGGGCCGTGCAGTGCAAAAACGGCTTGTGAGAGAGAGAGAAGTTATAAGCAGGCTGGGCCACTGACACGTACCAACCTATGTAAATTGGAAGCTAACACACACACATACTTGGGATAACACGTGCCTGTGACCCATTCAAAGTTCAGTGTGTGAAAGCAGACCTTACAGAAAACACACACACATCCTTTTTTGATCAGCTCTGTGGATAAATTTATCAAGTTCACACGAGAAGATGTAAAAAATGGCAGGTTGGCTTTCTTGGACTGTGAGGTATCAGTTTCTGATAGAGGACATTTGCAAACTGAGGTGTACCGCAAACCCACCACACAGACCAGTATTTACAGTTTGACTCCCATCACCCTCTGGAGCACAAGTTAGGAGTCATCAGGACTCTGTACCACAGAGCAGACAGCGTCCCCACTAACTCAGGAGCCAGACAGAAGGAGAAATCACACACAAAACAGGCTCTAGAGAAATGTGGATATCCTAACTGGGCCTTCCTGAAAGCAGAGAAGAAACCCAAACAGGACTCCAGCCAGCCATCAGGTGAAAAGAAGGAACCCAGACCCAGACCAGTGGTCATTCCGTATGTTGCGGGAGTTTCAGAGACATTGAGACGTTTATTTTCTAAACACAACGTCCCAGTGGCTTTTAAACCCCAAAATACATTACGGCAAAGACTGGTTCATCCCAAAGATCCAGTCCCCCGGCACAAACAGAGTAATATTGTGTATGCTGTTCAGTGTCAGGAGGGCTGTGATCAGTCTTATATCGGGGAAACTAAACAGCCACTGGCCAAAAGGATGGCCCAGCACAGAAGATCAACATCATCAGGTCAGGACTCTGCAGTCTACACTCATCTCCACGCCAGCGGTCACTCTTTCAAGGATGAAGATGTTCACATCCTTGATAGAGAGGAACGATGGTTTGAGAGAGGAGTAAAGGAGGCCATCTTTGTGAAAAGAAACCGTCCATCATTAAACAGAGGTGGAGGCCTCCGGGTTCAACTGTCCCCTCTTACAATGCTGTTATTGCTAGTATCACTCAGCCCTCTGTGAATAGCAAACAACCATCAGGGTGCTAACGATCCATCGTCAGGCTGATGGTCCTCCTTGATCATGTGAGCAGCTGGTTTCGGCTGTCATCAGCCAACTGGTTGATCCACTGTGAGAGGGTGCTATTTATAATGGTACGTCCAGACCGAACAGCGTTTCAACTTCCAAAAAGCTCGTCACGCACGCAAGTGGACGCACTTGGTGTCCAGACCAGAACGCCAGAACGCGAAACTGCTGCGGGGTGTGTGGGAGGAGCTTACCGGTATACCGAGTCCTCACTGCACTCCGCCAGGCGAGGAGCTTTTTATTTCTGTCTCTGTAGAGCAGACTTGACTGGTCGTGAAGGACTTGTCGCGAACACATAGCTACCGTATTCTCCGGTGTATAATACGCACTTTTTTTGCTCATTTGAATATCCTGCGTATTATACACCGAAGCGTATTATCTATGGATTTTTTCCCATATTTTTAGACCCATTTTTAGCTCTGATTCGCCGTTTTTCATTTTGGCCAAAAATGGTGCAGTACCAGTTTCGGCCGCTATGGGCGCTAATGCACCCTGTAGTCTGTTTATTCAAACTGTTTAAATTCATGCTGAATAGCAAATGTTATTCCAAAATGTTATTCATGAAGGATTTCCCTTCTCAAACCTGCAGTGAAGATTCAGTGACACTGTTTATCTCATTTTAGTTTGAGCTCAGGACAATCTCCTCAGAAGAGACTTTTGTTTTTGTCCTAATTAATAATCAGATGAACAATATCTGTTTTTGCTATTATCATTAACATAGGTCCCATATGTGACGCTTTAATGACGTTGTTTTAACCAAACCAACAGGTTAACAGTGTTGTGTGTAGTGTTAAGATCAGTTTTTATCATAAAATGCTGACATCTGAAACTAACACTTTATCTTTCTGACAATTTGTAATGTTTGATTCAAATTAAAAGTAATAAAAGTATTACTGTCCCTTCAGGAATAACTCACAAAAAGTTCATTACTGAGAGCGATCAGAGAAATGTTTCTGAGGTCACGGTTGCATCACTGCAGTTTCAATGGGTTTGGCGCCATCTAGTGGCCATAAAAAAGACTGTCACGGCAGCGCGTATTATACACCGAAGCGTATTATCTAAGGGTTTTTCTGATTTATTTCCAAAAATATGACAAAGCGTATTATACACCGGAGCGTATTATACACCGAAGAATACGGTACAATGAGTTTCTATTCCATAGTCCATGACTCCGCGGGTTTTTTCTGTGTCCCACAAACAATACGTCACATAGTTGCGCAATCGTTTCCGCGTCACATAGGGACTCTCCCCCTCTCCCCCTGACCCCCTCTCTTCTCCCCCGACTCTCCCTGATCAACCAATCAGGGAGAGTTGAACGGCGTTTGAATGTTTGAACCGCAAAATCTTCAGCTAAATCAACGTGTGCTTTGGAGGCTGACGCGGGTTCACGTGCACGGAAAAACGCTTTCCATCACGCTCAACACGCACGTGACGCCCGACGCCAAGACGTGGCTGGAAGCGCGGCCCCCATTGACTTTGCATGTAAGCTGGACGCTCCTGCCGTTGAAACGCTGTTAGGTGTGAATGCACCATAACCCCAAAAATACACTACACGCGGTCCGTGTCCGCTCCGCTCCGCAGGTCGCAGCTGAGCGAGTCCAAAGTCCACTGCCTCCGCTCAGCTCAGGTCCGCCTGGATGCGCCGCTCCAAGACGCATGCGCGGGAATTGCGAGATCGCGCGATAAATCAAGTGATAAATAATGAAGTCAGAACAAAACAATTCATTCGGTGGAAGAAGGAGAACAACAGTAAAGGCTGCCTTGATCTTCTCTCGTAAATAAGCGACAGGACATGGTTTGAGCAACAGGAAGTGATGTTTACATTTCAGAATAAAATACTTTTTTATTTATTTATTTCTTGTATTGCGTTATTAGGTGTAGTCATAGTCATAAATATAATAGTTTAGTCATAGAATAGTCATAAATGATAGTTTGACAGCATTTTTGTACAAATAAATCCGTATAGAGCTAGGATTAGTCCGCCCGTGGTGATTTTATTTTGTAAATACGGAAGTTGTGCTCGTTCCTTTTCCTGTTGGTGCGACGTAATCTTCAAAAGTTGACTCCGGCACAGCTCCGTCGTCCGGCAGAAATAGAAAATTTTCTAATTTTGACGGACTGCCGTCCGCTCGCCGCAGCTCACCGCCGCCGTGCGGAGCCAGTGTACTTTATCTCATTGATTATAATGGGTGCGTATTTGCTGCGGAGGTCGGACCGGAGCGGGGCGGAGCTGCAACGCGTGTGGTGTAATTTTGGCGTCAGACTGAGCTGAATACAGCAGCTCAGACTGAGGAAGTCTTTCGGACGAAAGACGAAACGTTTCTACAATTTTTTTGCTTTGTTTTGTTTTTTGAATGTCCAGAGGACCAGACTTAGCTTTTTTAGAACACAAAAAACTATTTACAATTTCACGTAAAAAAAAAAAACTGTTCCGTAAAAACCGGTCTATAATACGCGGTTTTTTTGCTCATTTGAATGTCCTGTGTATTAAACATCGAAGCGTGTCATCTATGGATTTTTTCCCATATTTTTAGACCCATTTTTTGCTCTGATTCGCCGTTTTACATTTTGGGCAAAAATGGTGCAGTACCAGTTTCGGCCGCTATGGGCGCTATGGGCAGCAGCAGAGGACTCAGAGAGCGAAGAGGAAGAGGGCCACTTCCAGACGTTTCTAGCTCATGTGTCCGAAAAAAGCCTCCTCTGGTCGGACTGACTCTGTCGCTGCCCGCTCCCTGCTCTGGATGTAGCTGTTTTTGTTAGCAAGATACCGTAACTCATAAACCACACCGCAGATTTTTAAATCCAGCTGATTTCACATTTGGTTGAGCTCAGGGGACTGTCTGCTATAAAGTCAGGTAAGAAATATATTTTTAAGCGTTTATTTAGCTAAATTTAAAGAAACAAAGCGTCCGGTCCGAACCGCCTGCCTAAAATTCGGCGAACTTTTTTTTTTAATCCAGCTGATTTGAACATTTCGTTAAGCTCAGGAGCACGTCTGCTATAAAGTCAGCTAAGAAATATATTTTTTCTCGCAAAGAAATAATTGTTTTTACCGTCTTTCCTTGTTAAGTTCTTCGTACTCGCTTGCTTCTGTCGCCGCCATCTTAATCAGGGCAAATGAGGCGCTGACGCGTCGCGTGGCGATGACGCGTATTAAACACCGAAGCGTATTATTTACGATTTTTTTCTTGTTTATTGTTAATAATTGGACAAAGCGTATTAAACACCGGTGCTTATTTTCCTCCGACGAATACGGTACATGAAATGAAAGGAAGCAGTAGAAGATAAAATCTTATTACAGTATGTCTGCCCCTTCTTTAAAAGTACAGGGAGTCCCCGACTTACGAACAAGTTCCGGACCTAAGGACCGTTCGTAACCCGATTTTGACGTAAGTCGGAACCCATAGCACGTGCGTTCGTAAGTCCGGATTTTTGTTCGTAAGTCAGAAAATGTATGCTAGCGCTGTGCCATTAAACACCCGTTTTTCAACACAAACGTACATACTGGTTCATAAACATGCACAGAACTTTGTTTACAAACCGTTAACTAATACACTTTCATCTAAAAACACCTAAAAACACATACCAATGCTGTATTTAATGACAACTGTGCTGTTCTTAAGTCCGTTCGTAAGTCCGAGTTGCCGTAGGTCGAGGGGGCCGTAACTCGAGGACTCCCTGTAATTCAAACAATCAATTTAAACAACAGTAATCCACAAAAAATTACTCAATAAATAACTCATCATACTTTACTATATATAAATTTTGATACAAACCAATTCATGTATATTTTTCCAGAAACCTAATTTTATTCATTTTCTTAAACAAGTCTTTTAGACCCATAGACCTATTCCATAAATTATAGTAGACCTAGTCTTTAAGCTAGTTCTATGTTGTGGTATAACAAAAATATCTGTACCCTTAAGATTGTAAGTACTCCTTTTTACAAAAAAAAACATTTGAATATTTGAGGGTAATGTGAAGTTCTGAACCTTGTACAGCAGGGGTGCTCATTAGGTAGATCGTGATCTACTGGTAGATCTCTGAGGTAGTACTGGTAGATCGCAGTGTGACATTAAAAAAAATAATTGTCAGCCTATCAAACATAGCGTCACTTGATTGACCTACAGGGCAGCCATTCACAACCCTCATTCTCTCAAACCAGCTCGGAGAGATTTTCGGGGAAACCCCATCCCCGCTCCCCCACCCCCAAAGGTGTGAAATTCTCCGTGTGTGAAGTTGCACATACAAACGGCTGCAGTCCAAAGTTTGCACTAACGACAGTTTTAAATAATGTCAGAGAGCTGAGTGTTTTTCTGCTACTCGCCCTTTTTCAGCATGCAGGAGCAAAACTAATAAAATCCAGGGTCCAAAGAGACGTTATTCACCAGTTTGGACGTAGCTGTGATCATGCAGTCGCTGCATGCACAATGAATACAGCTGAGCTCAGGGTTGCCAGATAAAAAAATGCCTTATTTACCACCTCCTTTTCTGAGCACATGTTCAAGAAACACAACACAAACTTCATCTTGCTCAAGATGAGAGTTCTGCAATAGAGTTAAATTCAAAGCAGTCTGCTCCTCAAACAAATACAGTAGTGTTAAATTATTAGTTTATCTATGAATGTTTCTGTTAAATTATTATTTTGTATAAATGTTTCTGTTCAGTGCCCTGAGATTACTTCTTTTGTGAATTAATGCTATATAAATAAACTGAATTTAATTGAATCTTAGAACATCTTTACTCAGCAAACACAACAGTTTAGGTCAAAATACTATCATTTTAAAGCCACAGTACTATAGTTCATAATTTCTTATCTGGCAACTCGACTGACATGAAAACTACAGCATTTTTCATGTAAACCAGCTTATTTTTTGTTTATTACCTCCAATAAACATTGAAAAATCACTAATGTTTCCACAGGTTGTTCTTGTGTAAACGGGACCTTATAGTAGGTAGATCACTTTGACTTGATCATTTCAAAAGTAGCTCGCATGCTGAAAAAGTCTGAACACCCCTGTTGTACAGTATTAAAAGAATATTATAGTCAACCAGATCATAAAATGTCAGTAATTGGAATTTGCAAAATGTTTTGAAGCCATGCTATGCATCTTTAACATTTATATTAAACATATTTTAGTTAAAATTTTTATTTCATTTTAATTAATCAGCAAACTTTGAGATTAGCTTATATTTCAAGGGAGGCCTTTACAAAAGCATATCACAAGGTCAAAATCCCAATGATTTTAAAATATATCGGGTCAACGTAGAGCAGATTCCAGCTTAGTGAGACAAAAACATGACTTTTTAGTTTGGTTTGAAGATTATTACGTGACCAGGTGCAAAATAGGAGAACAATGTTCTGGCAAGTTCAGAAAACCTCCTGGGAACCCAGAAAAGGAGCAAACTGCAGAATGGGTCTGTAAAGGGATTCAAAAATACTCAGACCAGAGGCGAGTGTGTGTTAGTAAACCAGTGCTGCTGTGCTCTTAGACCAAAACCAGTTATTAAAGTGCACGTT
>JBBPBX010002242.1:78127-92705 GCA_038048925.1 Garcialebias charrua | reverse complement strand
CTTCCCACACTCTTGCAAAATTCTAAACAATGTTTTTAAACTAAACGCTCTAAAAGATCACAGAATGTCATGCTTTCAGCCTCCTTTAAAAACTATAAAATAACTACAAACAACAATTTAGGATTGAACAATCTCCAAAGTGAAAACAAACAAAAAAACATTAGAAATTCTGCACATGGTGTCATACTTTCCCAACAATTTTAACATAATCATCTTTCTAAACATATAAACGTAGGAGTTCTGCCCTGCACCCTGCCTCCCTCTCTCTCTTTGTCCCTCTCTTTCTCTCTCTCTCTCTCTCTCTCTCTCTCTCTCTCTCTCTCTCTCTCTCTCTCTCTCTCTCCGCAACCTTAATTGACAACAGCTGCAGTTAATCACCACAGCTAGCACGAGGAGTATAAAGCCCCCAGTATACTCCCACATATGTATGTCCGCGGACGTATGCAAGGACCTCCGCAGGGCATGTCCGTGCAAAGCCTAATTTTTACAACCGCGTATGCGATGTCGCACAATAAACTGCCCGGTGACTGACTTTTTTGTATTTGACACCAATTAAATTCCCCTTCTTCATCCCTGATTTGGTCTTTTCTTTTGTTTAGTTTTTTCCAAAAAGGCCATGCAATCTCTTCCTCCTCTGTTGATGTCTTGACTGAAATGGTGAAAATGAAGGAATCTTAGATCATAGAGAGGGTCCGTTTTCCAAGAGTGGGTAGCAAGCAATAAACTATCCTTGTTACCCGCAGTAGATGCAAGCTGTACTGTTAATCCTTTGCTGTCTCTACAAGCAAATTAAAATTAAGTCCAGTGTGGCTGCGGGAGTGTCTGGAGATTTGCTGGTGGGCTGAGTTCTGCGTCTTCCGGTTTCCAACCTGTTAGTCAACCGCCTGTACTCATGCTCAAGTATGAAACCAATTCTGAACCTGAACCCATGCAGTTGTCCGCACTCGCCTTTCACTGGAGGAGAGACAGCAAAGGATTAACAGTAGAGCTTGTATCTACTGTCGGGCGAGGAGTCTGCAGCCAAATAGGCGGCCAAGGAGTCTGCAGCTGAAGTGGTGGTCGAGGAGTCTGCAGCTGTCAAGTTAGCTGAGGGGTCTGCTGCCATAAAGGGGTCTGCAGCCGTCGAGTCAGCTGAGAGGTTTGCCGTCGAGTCGGGTGATGAGTCTGCAGCCAATGAGTCTGCAGCCAATGAGTCTGCAGCCGATGAGTCTGCAACCGGTGAGTCTGCAACCGATGAGTCTGCAGATGACGAGTCCGGCATGGGGTCTGCAGATGGTGAGACCGGATGAGTTGGGTCAGATGATGGGACCAGGTGAGCCGGTGAGACCAGATGAGCTAGATCTGGTGGTGAGACAAGAGGCTCTGTGGTTGGAGGAGTCAGAACTGCAGCAGCAGATGGTGGAGGCTGGGCTGCAGCAGCAGCTGATGGAGGCTGGGTTTTAGCTGGGGAGCCCGAGCCAGGGACCGGGGCTACAGTTGGGGAGCCAGGGGGCAGAGCAGTAGTAGGGGATGAGGTATGGGCTGTAGCTGAAGAACCAGGGACCAGAGATAGGGCTGCAGCTTGTGAACCGGGGACCAGAGGCTGGATTGTAGCTGGTGAACCGGGGACCAGAGGCTGGACTGCAGCTGGGGAGCTGGGGACCAGAGGCTGGACTCTAGCTGGGGAACTGGGCACCAGAGGTCGGACTGTAGCTGGGGAACTGGGGACCGGAGGCTGGACTGCAACTGAGGAACTGGGGACCAGAGGTTGAGATGAAGTTGGTGGTGGAGGAGATTGAGCTGCAACTGGTGGTGGAGGAGACAGAGCTGCAGCTGGTGGTGGAGGAGACAGAGCTGCAGCAGTGGTGGAAGAGATAGAGCTGCAACAGGTAGTGGAGGAGACAGAGCTGCAGCAGGTGCTGAAAGAGACAGAGCTACAGCAGGTGGTGGAGGGGACAGAAGATCTGCAGCTGTGAACCCCTCAGGTGGACTGGAGTGAGGACTTTCCACTTGGGTCTCCTTGCAACAGGGCAGAAGTGGTTCCAGGTACTTTGTACATTCCCACCACAGAAGCCTGCCACCGTTCCAGCTCCTCCAACGAGGGAGGGCTGGACTACTCCTCTGGCAAGTGGGGGCATGGGTTCCTCTCCCCCAGCAAACACCCCCACTTTGCTCCTCTTGCGAGCAAGAGCCAGACAGCTCCTCTAGGGGGCACGGGTACCTCTCCCGCAATGAAATTTTCTGCCATTCAACCGGCAACTAAGGACTGGGCTTCCCCTCGCCTGTGACGCATTCTCCTCTCTGTGCTGGACCCGGGGGGAGGGGGGACCAGCAGTTCATTGCGTTGATGAAAAAGGGGAGAGTGAAGCTGATGACCCAGGTTTAATGGTCAGACGGGTCCCCAAAAACAGATTATTCTTTCTCTCTTCCTGTTCTCTGTCTCGCTGGGCAGTTTTATCCACCTCATGGGCCAAAATCTCAAACAAAGTTATCATCTTCCTGCTGGGTTCGGTATGGTCTCCGGATTCTATCAGGATCTGCCGTCAAGAGGTTGAACCCAAGTGCAGGAAGATGACAAGGAGGCTCGAGGTAAAAAATCAAAAATATTTATTCTCCAAAAACAAAACAAAAGGCTGACACGATATTCACTTACTGGTGCAGTGAATAGTTCAGAGCAGATAGGATGGGAGGCAGAGCAAGACACCATTGAAGGACAATCCAGAGACAAAGACAAGCCAGAAGAGTGCTGAATATATACACACACTGATTAGGACAACGACATCCAACTTTGGTGATGAACACGAGACACAGGCGAGACGGGATGAACACAAGCAGGGAAAACAAAGAGAGCTGAATCAATAAATCAGAGTCAGAGTCAGAGAGTCTTTATTGTCATTTGTACCGCATGTAGTACATGTGATGAAATGAGCTTATGTACACAGGGTCCCAGTTCCATCCAACAACAAAATGTAAGAGAAAAACAGTAATAACATCTAGGATATGAACTAAGAAAATCATCAACTAGAAATACACTAAGCCCTAGAGTAATAGAAAAACATCATTACAAACAGTAGCACGAACATGAGTCTTTATGAGCAGATGGTCACAGATGAACATAGCAACAAGAAAACAGATCAGCATCAGCATGATGTGATATTTCACAGTGATTATTCTTATTATTTATTTATTCATGAGTCTAACAGCCTCAGGGTAGAAGCTGTTCCTCAGTCTAGTGGTTCTACATTTGATGCTCCTCAACCTCCGTCCTGAGGGGAGTGGGGCAAAGAGTGTGTGTGCTGGGTGAGTGGGGTCTTTCATGATGCAGGTGGCTCTTTTCCTGCATCTCGAAGTGTAAATGTCTGTGATGGTGGGGAGACTGACTCCAACAGACTTCTGTGCAGCCTTCACCACTCTCTGCAGAGCTTTTCTTTCTGCAACTGTGCAGCCCCCATGCCACACGTTGATGCTGGAGCACAGGATGCTCTCCACTGCACACCTGTAGAAGGAGGTGAGGACTGGGCTACTCAGACCAGCTCGTCTCAGCCTTCTGAGGAAGTAGAGTCTCTGATGACCTTTCTTGATCAGGCTGGTGGTGTTGTTGGTCCAGCTGAGATTATCATTCAAGTGTACCCCCAAGTACTTGTAGCTGGAGACCACTTCCACCACTGATCCACCTATGTTCAGTGGGGTGTGTGTTTGTTTGTTCCTTCTGAAGTCCACAATCATCTCCTTTGTCTTCTTCACATTCATGTGAAGGTTATTCTCTTTGCACCAGCTCTCCAGATGTTCCACCTCCTGCCTGTAGCTGGACTCATCATTGTTTGTGATGCATCCCACCACCGCTGTATCATCTGCAAACTTTACAATATGACAACCTGGATGGGTAGCTGCACAATCATATGTGAGCAGAGTGAACAGAAGGGGGCTCAACACACATCCTTGAGGAGAGCCAGTGCTGAGGGTAATGGTGGAGGAGGAGAAGTTGTGGATCTTCACGGACTGTGGTCTGTTTGTTAAGAAGTCTAGTACCCAGTTACAAATGGAGGGGCTTAGTCCAAGTGTGGATAGTTTGTCCATCAGAGTTTGGGGGATCATGGTGTTGAAGGCAGATGTGAAGTCCACAAAGAGCATACGGACGTAGGAGTCCTTCTGATCCAGGTGGGTGAGAGCAGTGTGGACCACGGAAGAGATGGCGTCCTCTGTTGATCGGTTCTCACGGTAAGCATACTGATGAGGGTCCTCGTTGATGTTGACGGTTGTTTTGATGTGGGTCATGACCAGTTTTTCGAAGCATTTTGCGACTATCGGGGTGAGGGCCACCGGCCGATAGTCGTTCAGACCAGTCACTGTGGAGCTTTTTGGGACTGGGATGATGGTGGCGGTCTTCAGGCAGGTGGGGACTGTTTCCAGGGCAAGTGAGGTGTTGAAGATGTCAGCCAGCACCTCACAGAGCTGGTCCGCACATTCCTTCAGAACTTTCCCGGGATGTTGTCCGGTCCAGTTGCTTTATGAGGGTTGATCCTTCTGAGACTACTCCTCACTTCTGTTGCGATCATGCTGAGATGCTCTTCATCTGGTGATGAGGTGAGTCTGGTGCTGGGTGGTCTATTTGGGTCTTCAAAGTGTGCATAAAACTTGTTGAGGGCATCAGGCAGAGATGGGTCTTTGGGGCATTGTTTGCTCCTGCCTTTATAATCAGTTATGCATTTGATGCCCTTCCACATGCTCCGTGGGTCTTGTGAGGTGAACTGTCCCTCGATCCTCTGTGCATATGTGGCCTTGGCCCTCTTAATGCCAGCAACCAGCTCTTTCCTGGTCTTTCTCAGCTCCTCTGAGTCTCCAGACTTGAAGGCAGTGTTCCTGGCTGCCAGCAGGGTGCAAACCTCTTTGTTTAACCAGGGTTTTGTGTTGGGGTAAGATTTAACATATTTTTTTATGGATACATTTTCAGAGCATGTGCTAATATAACCCAGTACTGAGGATGCATAAAGTTCCAGGTCCACTGAGCTTCCATCAGCAGCAACCTGCCTGAAAACACTCCAATCAGTTTTTTCAAAGCAGTCTCTCAGCATGGGGGTGTTGTTCTGGAGCCAAATTTTTACTTCCTTTTGTTCTGGTTTACAGCGTCTTAGTAGGGGGAGTTGTGCTGGGACCATGAGGAGGGATAAATGATTAGAAGCCCCGAGCGGGGGGCGTGGCTTCACTGTGTACGCGCCTCTTACATTTGTGTAGATGTGATCAAGAGTGTTACTCCCTCGTGTTGCTATGGATACGTGTTGATTAAAGGTTAGGAGACAGTCCTTTAAATTCACGTGGTTGAAGTCACCTAAAACAATGATAAGCCTCTCTGGGTATTTACACTGCAGCAAGCTGATTAAGTCATGAATTTCTTCCAGGACGTCATTAGCATCAGGAGCGATGTAAATAACTGTGATAAGGATCACTTAATAGTTGCGGGGTAGATAATGGGGGCGACACCTCACTGTGATCAGCTCCACAGCAGCTGTGCAAAGGCTTTTAATAACAGCACAGTTTGAGCACCAATTTGTACTCACGTACACACAGACACCGCCGCCTCGTGTTTTCCCCATAGTCTCTGTGCAACGGTCCGCTCTGAAAAATAGTCTGTCATCCAGTTCATACACAGAGTCTGGTGTTTCCTTAGAAATCCACGTTTCCGTGAGGCAAAGCACAGATCACTTTTTCATTTACACCGACGTTGTCACTCTCAGACGAAGCAAATCCATTTTGCTGTCCAGCGAGCAGACGTTAGACAGAAAAAAGAGCTGGCATCGGGGGTTTCCCAGTTTTAGCGTCCGCCCTCAGTCTTACCATAATCCCCACCCGGCAGCCTCGCTTCTGATGTCGGGAGCACCGCTTCCTTTTCTTTTCGCCGGAGCGTGAGCCGGAGCATCTCCGCTGTAGCTTCTAGGTGGAAGACTTTAAAATCTGCATCCTGCCGAACGTAGATTTGAGTTTGTTGCTGATTTCAGCTGTTCCCTGTGGCAAATCCGCTCCAATTCTCAATAGTTCAGTTCGGCTATAATTCACCCGCATAAAACGTGCAGAGTCAGGTACAGAATCACTATAAAAACTACTAACAGCTAGAGATGAACTAGGAGCCAGTGAAGCTGCTGCCTGTCGGAGCGTGGCCATCTTGAATCTATGAGGAATGAGGAATGAGGAAACAGACAGAGATGGGACAAAAAACCATAATCCCTACAAATAATTATTTCTTCTACTCATATCCTATGCCAGCCTGACCCTAAAAGATTGTTCATTTTAGAGGTTGATGCTTCAGGCACTGGCGTAGAAGCCATTTTGTTCCAGAGATCCCCCAGTGACAATAAGGTCCACCCCTGTGTATTTTTCTCTCTGCGTCTTTCCTCAGCTGAGCAAAACTATGACGGTAACTGAGAGCTCCTTGCTATCAACTTGGCCTTGGAAGAATGGAAACATTGGCTTGAGGGTACAGACATACTTTTCCTCATTTGGACGGATCACAAAAATCTCACCTACCTCTGTGAGGACAAGAGATTGAACCCCCAGACAGGCTAGGTGGTCTCTGTTTTTTACATGATTTAATTTTGTACTAACTTATAGACCCAGCTCCAAAAATGTGAAGCCAGATGCCCTTTCCCATCAGTTTTCATCACCAGAGGACACTGAGCTGAGACAACCATCTTACCTTCATCCTGTGTGGTCAGTTCTCTAACATTGTCCATTAAAAAGGACATTCTCGAGGCTCAGAAGTCTGAACCAGACCCAGGGATGGGTCCTTCTGACACTATGTTTGTACCCATTAGTGCAAAAGCTAAGGTACTCAACTGGCTATATACACACAATACTTCTTGCCATCTAGGTGTTGCACTCATGTTAGCCCTTACTAATAGACACTTCTGGTAGCCATCTATGGCAGAATATGTAAGAAATTACATAGCTGCTTGTCCCACGTGTACCTGAAATAAGACTGGCAACCAGTCCCCCCGCTGGAAAACTACAACCACTATGCACTCCCAGCCAACCATGGTCCCATATTTATTCAGATTTTGTTACCGGTTTACCTCCATCTGATGGTAATTCTGTTATCCTCACTGTTTGACAGATTTTCTAAGGCTGCCCATATTGTCTCATTACCTCAACTCCCCTAGGCATTTGAAACTGCTCAGCTCTTGGTCCAGCATATTTTTCGAAACCACGGCATTCCCTCAGATATAGTCTCTGACAGAGAACCCCAGTTCATATCCCAGGTATAGAATAACTTTTGTAATTCCTTTAACTTCTGGGTGCCACCCACAGTCCAACGGCCAGGTCGAACATGCCAATAAAGAACTGGAGGTTGCTCTTAGGTGTGTGGTGGAGGACAATCCCTCCACATGGAGTCAACACCAAGTATGGGTAGAGTATGCCCACAACATTCACATGTCTTCTTCCACTGGTATGTCCCCATTTGAAGCTCCTCTAGGTTACACTCCACCATTATTTCCTCGTCAAGAAAGTGATGTTGCGGTTCCATCAGTGCAACATCACTTTAGGAGATGTTATCGGGTCTGACGCTAAACCAAGCTTGCCCTGCTTCGAACAGCTGCCAAAAATAAGGAGGTTGACAACTGTCATTGCTCTGCAGCCCCATCTTATGAGGTTGGGCAAAGGGTTTGGCTATTGAACCAGCACATCCAGCTCAAGGACACTCCATGCAAGTTGGCCCACTGCTTCATCTGTCCCTTTTTTGCCTTGCTCTGGTCACAATTGCAGCTTTTGCTTTTCCTCTCCCGTTTTTCCTCACCCTGCATGGCTCTTTGTCTTGTCTGCTGTTCCTCGGCACTCATCTCTCAAATGCAGTGGTGGGCAACGCTAATTCAAAAATTAGTTCCGCTATTTCTAAAGCACTAATTTATTTATTTAGGTCCGCAATTTCAAAAGCACTAATGTCTTATGAAAATTAGGGGAAGCTAATTCTAATCCGCTAATTAAATTCAACAATTGGTAGCAGCAAGTTATGCAATATTTGCACTACACTGCCAACTAGCAGTGCATGAACTGTTATACAGTAAGTTGTTTGAGTTTCAGAGTATTTAGTTTGGTTCTCTTCAACAGGTTTGACAAGGACAAAATGTACCCATTCCAAAGTCTGTTAGCTAAACTGCTGACATATTTGGCTGTTTTTTTTTTCTTCTTTTGTTACTTTTAGTACCACTAGATCGCATGTGTCAAACTCAAGGCCCGTGGGCCAAATCCGGCCTACCATAACCGTTTCTGTGGCTCTCTACACCCTAGAACTTCAAGATAACAGTTGTAAGCATGTTGCTCTCAGGTGATGGGTCCCCATCCCTACACTCCCTGGTCTCTCTGTTAATTGTCTTGCTTATCTCCTCCATTTTGTTGTCCAGGTGTTTGTGATTGTCATGCTGTGTGTTCATGTACCTGTATATAAAGTCAGGGATTTTTTAATTGATAAAGCTCTGTATATGTTGTATAACACAATCATTGTTCCACATTTAATCTATTGTATTGAGGTTTGGGGAAAAGCGTGCAAAACAATTACAAAGCCTGTTTTTATTTTACAAAAGAGAGCTGTAAGAGTAATCACCAGAAAACATTTCAGTCACCCATCAAACACCTTGTTTCTTCAGCTAAATTTATTGAAATTCCAGGAATTGGTAGAATATAGTATTTTATCAGTTATGTATAGGGCTCATAATAACACATTACCTTTAAATATCCAAAGAAATTTAGACAAAGTTATTACAATCTTAAAGGGACAGATATTCATCAAACCACAATTCAGAACCAGCTTAAAGGGACGGTCTACCTCAATTCAGGGAGTTGGATTGTGGAATGTTCTGGAGAGTGATGTTAAAAATGCAAAATCAATTCATTCATTCATTCATTCAACCTTTATTTATACAGGCTAGCCTCGTTGAGTCACGGGGACTCATTTACAAGAGGGACCTGTCTCACTCACACCAAACAACCATCCACTCTCACACTCACACCTAGGGTCAATTTAGAGTCACCAATCAGCCTAACAAGCATGTTTTTTGGTCTGTGGGAGGAAACCGGAGTACCCGGAGGAAACCCACGCATGCACGGGGAGAACATGCAAACTCCACCCAGAAAGGCCCCGGACCGGGATTTGAACCGGCAACCTTCTCGCTGAGAGGCAGCAGCTCTACCAGTTGTGCCACCGTGCTGCCCAATGTATACATTTAAGAAAAAGGTCGAAAAGGACTTGCTCAAAAACTATATATGATGAAGCTTAGTGTGTTTGTGTATTACAGTTAGAAAAATTAAGTAGAGTTATTCATTTTGTGATGTAGTTTGAAGGTTATCATTGGTTGAACAAACTGTGAAATAAGGGGCAGATATAATAAGATTTCATCTTCTTTCTGCTCCTTTCATTTTATCCTACTTGTATTCTTGTATCTGATGAAACTGTTTTGTATTGTTCTTTTAAAATGAATGAATAAACATCAAATCAAATCAAATCAACGGCCCAGTCAGAGTCCAGAACCTGAACCTGAAACCTTCAGAGAGCTGAGCAGAAACCTCAAAGAACTGAAGCAACAATGGAAAGAAGAGTGGGTCAGAACTCCTCCAGAACCAGGAGAGAGACTGATGAAGTCAGAGAACCACAGAGGATTCTGCTGCTGAAGGAGGTTCTGTTGGGTCAGAGGCACAAGCTGAGGTTAAATTTTAATGATTTTAGAACTTGTTAAAGATCATCCATCCAGCCATCCAGCTAACTGTCTATCCATCCATCCATTCAGCTAAAAGTCTATTCATCCTTGTATCTGATGAAACTGTTTTGTATTGTTCTTTTAAAATGAATGAATGAACATCAAATCAAATCAAAAATAAGTCTGTATCTCTGTGTTTATCATTGTCCTGGCATTGTCTCCTGTTGCCTCTGTCTCCTGAGTTCCTTGTGATTCCCTGAGTATGTAAGTTTGCTGCCCTGCGGACGCCATTTTGAAGAGTCCTAATGGTGAACTACTTTTTTAAATCCAGCAGATTTGACCATTTCGTGAAACTCTCAAGCTCAGAAAAACTTGTGCTATAACGTCAGCTATGAAATATATTTTTTCTCAGCAAAGAAATAATTGTTTTACCGTGTTTTGTTGTAAAATCCTGGCTTCTTTGGCCGTCGCGGACGCCATTTTGAAGAGTGCTAATGTGGCGAAATTCTATTTTTAAATCCAGACGCGTCGCGTAGGCCCTGAGAAACATCCATAAGTTCACCCTCCATGTTAAAAAGTCTTCGTCTGACTCTTCGAAAACAAGCAATAAGGCTCCAGAGTAACACACTGGCTGCTAACTGATAGAGAGAGCACACACCAAGAGACTGAGGGGGACGCTTTTTTGTGACGGACCACATCCGGCGCTGCTCGTAAATACGTTATTTCGTTTTTACTGATAGATAATTAGTTATTAGCGGTACTGCATTTTAAATAAAAATAGCATAAATCCGCTTATGAATTATAAAATTTAGTCAATCCGCTGTAAAGCTAACAGATTATTTAGCTACGCTATAAGCGGATTAGCGCAATAGCGCTACCTAGCGGTTGGAGGCCCACCACTGCTCAAATGCAAAGTGATTATGGATCTGACATAATGTATGATCAACTCTATTGACAAGATTGTTTCTACAAAGCGACAAGGTCCGGGGGACCCAAGTTGCCCATCACATACACACTCTGGTGGTTACATCATGGATTCTTAGGGTGAGTGGAAGGTCATGTGTCTGTCAGTCCTGTCTGTGGAGGATGTCGAAAAAATTTACATAATTGGATTTATTATGGCAGGTGCTTTGCTGTTCAGCATATGTGGAGCACTGTTCTATCGGAATTTCAGGAAGACTTCAGTGGCAATTAATGCCATGTCTAAGCTTCCGAGTCAGAGTGAGAGTTTGATCTGTGCCGTGACCTCAATAAATCAGTTGCTTTATGAGCTTAACCAGTGGAGGTGATTACTGAGAATCATAGGCCACCCGCAGGGTTTGGGACTTGTCAGCGTGGTGGAATCAATCTGGATGAGGATTCATAGCATGGATTAGTGAAAGGATTCCCACAATTGAACCATATTGGATTTGGATCATCCAGATGAACACTCAAGGCTGTAGGAAAAGTAAACTGTCTGCCTGAAGAAAATCAACAATCAAGCTTATGTTAATCTGACTTTCCAAACAGCCTTGGAAAGGGGCTGACTATCAAATTTCTCCTGGGTCATGAGTAACCGAGGACAACAACTGCATCTATCGCACCCCCCCCCCCTCCCCGGAGAACTTTCTGTGAGCGCTTATCAGAAATGCTGGCTGGAAACATCACAGAACTGTGGCTGATCTGAACAAGGCTCATGGACTAAATATCACCGCCTGGACCTCAAATGCATATGTAATTTGTCTTAACTATGCTTGCTGGTAGAGTTTTTTTATGTCTCATATTGTGTCCTAATAGACAAGATGTGAAATATATTTTTTGTAATACCACTATCTACCCTCATGGTTCTTCTCCTATTTCATATCTAAGATTATCATTCTGATAAGGAATGAGATGGCCGCACTGATAATCAGCTGCAGCTTCGTACACTTAGTCCAGCTTTCGGATGACTGTGCGTACATGTTCCCGTTGTACCTTGGTGCAATGTCAATAAAGATAATCTGATTCTGATTCTGATTTCCATCACCCGTTTTATCAGCCTCACTTCTTTGAGACTCCAGTTACCCTCTTCTATGTGGATCTGATTCCGAGGTCCTTCATCTTAGCCATTCTGCAGGCGCTGGGACATTGCCTACCAACGAAAGTTGTGCTCTAGCCAGTTTTTTTCTGATATCAACAAGAAATAAATCTTGTATATTTTCTGCACCTTCTCAGAGTTTGGACCTTGCTGCTCATCTGCCCTGTCTTGAGCTCCCTGCGGACCCTTACTCCTCCTGTACCTCTACAGCTGCTTGTGCCTTTCACCACTTGCCATTTCTATGTGCCATTTATATTGAATACCTCCTGGATAAATACCTCCTCGCTCCCCTCCTTTTACTTCCAGTAAGATCTAAACCTCAATATTAAAGCACCATTCCACCTGCAGACTATTAATCTTCCCCTCTGCTCGCTAGTTTATCCAGACTCCAAGCAGTGATGTCATCGTATTTATCACCTTTGTAAATAGACGCTGTAAACTGTTATTTGTGTCATGGCCTTTTTTCAGTTCAGGTCTTTCATTTGGGTACACTCATTATCATAACAATAAATTGTTTTAGAAAGTTTTATGGCGATGTCAAGGCAATGCCACATTCCTATTCCCTGAATTACAATGCAGACTAGTTCTAATTGAAGGTTTTACAAACATTTCCATTCCCTTAAGGTACTAAATACTTTTTTTAAATTTAATAAATTTTAATTGAATATTTGGGGGCAATGTTTTTTATGAGCTTTATACATGATTTGTAAATTACTATATATGGGGCGGACGTGGAACAGTGGCAGTGGCAGCCGACCCCCGATCGAAAGGTTGGATGTTCGCATCCCGAGCTCCCCCACCATGTGTTGTTGTGTCCCTGGGCAAGACACTTAACCCCAAGTTGCTCCCGGTAGGACTGGCTGGCGCCTTGCATGGCAGACTACCGCTACAGGTGTATGAATGTGTGTATGAATGGGTGGATGGCTGGTACTGTAAAGCACTTTGGGGCCCATCATAGGGGGCTGGAAAGCGCTATAGAAGTAAGCTCAATTTACCATTTACCTTATTCAACCAAATAATACAATTTTAATTTCAACTTATGAAATATATTTGTTGGGTGACCATAGCACTTCCTCCTAACAATTATTCTAACTCTTTTTGTAAAATAAAAATAGGATTTGCAATTGTTTTGTATGCTTTCCTCCAAACTTCAACACAATAGATTAAATATAAAACAATTGTTACATTATACAATTATACATTTGGTCAGAAAGCTACAAAGAAACTTTAATAAAACCTGTCTGCTAATGATTTGAACATTATTTGAATAAATATGCTAATGCTAATGATTTGAATAATGATTTGAAAATGATTTGAATAAGGGGCAGATATAATAAGATTTTTTCTTCATCTGCTGCCTTTCATTTTATATTTTGATTTTTTCTTTTTATTATTATATACCGTATATGTTAATTGTTTTGTATTTTATTATAGAATGAATGAATGAATGAATGAATGAATGAATGAATGAATGAATGAATAAAAAAACATGAGCTAACACTTAGTCCAGAAGCCAACAGTAAATTAATTTTTGCTTGGCATTTTATTTTGTTTTATGGGGGGTTAATTTTTAAGTTCTCAAATATAAATCAATTGATTTATATTTGAGAACTTAAAATTTATTTTACTTAGAGATTATTTAAATATAACAGAAGCTTTATGTTTTGTATATGCATTGATGTTTTCTGCAGAGAGACTTTTCAACAGAACAAAACAAAAAAATATATAAAAAAAAAGGTAAAAAATAAAGGTATGATTATTTGGACATCATTAGAAACAACATATACAATAAGCTAAAGGGAAGCAATACTGTACAGGGTTTTTTCTAGAAAAACTTATTTTATGCCGATTTGGTAACTCCAACATATGAAGAGGTTTTTTTCTGTTGTTTTGGTGTCTTACTTTTCAAATGGAAATTGAGTGAATGGGTCTCATGTAAGCAAGAGTGTTTTTCTCCAACCATAACCAAAACAGCTTTTTTTCCCTGCAGGATCCATCCATCCATCTTTTACACACTTCTTTCTTTTTGGGTTGTGGGGATCACTGGTGCCCACATCCAGCAATCACTATGAAAGAGCTGGGGGACACCCTGGACAGGGTTCCAGTCCATCACAGGGACACAGAAGAGAACGTGCAAACTCCACCCAGAATAAACCCTCCTCCCTCTGGCCCAGATTTGATCTGGCGACCTTCTTTCTAAGAGGCGGCTGCTCTACCAACAGATTCACCGTGTGCCACAACCAAGGCATTCCCATTCATTTAATGCATTATCCCTCCAAAGAGTTCTGAGATCATCTCAGTGTCTCCTCTCAGTGGAACAAAACCTTTCAGAAAGGGGCACAAGTGGCATTCTGATCAGATGCACGCCACCTCTGCTGACTAAGTGTAAAGGTGCAGCATTTACTTCAATTTCCTCTAGATGACAGAGCTCCTCACCTTAGCTCTTAGACTGAAACTGGCCACTGTTCAGAGGAAGCTTCTGTCAAATGCTTATTGTTCATTCTGTTGTGATCCATACCTCATGACCACAGACAAGGTTTGGAACATAGCCTTTTGACTCAGCTGCTTTTTCACAATGACAGTTAGAAACACCACCCTTATTACTGCAGACAAAGCCCTAATCCACTGATTCATCTCCCACTTCAATCTTCTCTAATGAACAAGACTCCCAAAAACTTAAACTTTTCTGCTCAAGGCAAAAGAATCACCCCAAAAAATAAAAACAGTGTGGTCCCAGGTCATTGCCTAGTCATTAACCACAAGCTTTGATACATATATATACACTTTGATACACACACATAAACCTTTTGGAATGTAAAAAGAGACACAGAACTAAAGAACATTTGCAAATGCACACTACATA
>JBBPBX010002242.1:52842-75599 GCA_038048925.1 Garcialebias charrua | reverse complement strand
AAAATAACTCAGCTGTTGTGAAACAGCCCCAGGTAGGTCATGGGGATAGCACATCTAAAAAAAAATGATGTTCATATATTTATCTACACAAACCTAAGACAAAAAACAATTACAAAGTAGAAAAGTTTTTCTTTATTAAAACTATGCATCTTTTCCTTGTACATAGAGCCACAACTTGTAAAACAATACATAAAAATCAGAGCTATTGTTCTTCATTACTTAACAGTACAAAGAAAAAAAGCAGAAATATCCGGATCAGCTGCTATCACTGTAAAAAACAATAAAGATAACACAAAAGAAAGCAATACTTGGCAACAAAATAAAAGATAAGGAATACCATTAATAATTCAATTAGAAGTACCGGTAGACAAAGTGATTGACATTTCTCTGACATTTAAAGACACAACAAATACATGTTGACATCATCAAACATTCTTATAACATTATGTGATTATTATCTTACATTAGCGAATCAGTGCAACAATGTTTACAGAGAAGGATCCTTCATTTATCATTTTTATGGACATAAAGTTAGTAAAGCATCAGTTTTTAGTGTTTGGTTATGTCAAATGAATATATTTCAGAAGCTATGCAAAGTATTGTGCTTTAGACAAAATAACCTTTACATTTTATCATGAGTCATAAAATACATCAGTTATCTCCTACACAGATAAACAGATTACAGTACTTGTGTTTAAAAACAGTCAGGGAAACAAAATATTACAACTTTTTCAATTTGAGGCTAATTTTTTGTTAGTTTTTTTTTTGTCTTAATGGAGATTAAAAACTGACTTTTTGAGACAAAGTATATATTTCTTACTTGCTCTGAAGATCGTGTAGAAATTACTACATTTAAATGTAAAAAAGTAACTGTTTTGCTAACATTAAATTTAATTTGTATGTAAAATAACAGAGTTTTTGTAACAGATTTAGCATGAAATGGTTTAGAAGACATTTTTGTAATCTGATAAAGAGAAAAAGGATGACGTTGCAGATAGACTAGTCCAGTTTTTTTATTAGACACTACCGCCTATGCTGAGATAATAAGAGAGGTTACATTGAAGTGCACATGCTTAACAAGCAGAGGTTTTAAGCTCATGGAAGCTCAAAAAGCTACAAGTGAAGATTTATTAACCTATTTTAAAAATAACACAAAAATCTGTAGGTTTTTTTTGTGCCATAATTTGAAAAATGTAAATTGTTTTGCAGAGGTTTTTTTGTATAAACTGTCTGTCACACATTTTATTTCAGAAAGACTGATCAATAAACCAGAGGAAAATAAGACATTTAAACTCTAGCAAATGTCAAACAGGAAAAAAACAAATACACCTATTGACCTAAAAAAAACTTCCTGTTCTTTGGCCTTCTTTCAAAGGAACACTCTGCAGTTCAAGCATCTGGGCTAAGCTCTTCAAGCACTGTTTATTCCTGCCTGCAGCTGCCAGTTTTGGAATTAGGCCAAAGCTACTGTGCTTCAGTCACCAAAACATAGTTTGAAAGATTATGGAAGGATTTCTTTAAATTTTTATTATTATTTCTATTTTATTTTTGAGGTGGTAAGAAAAGGTATCTGTTATCTAACATAAAAGTGATTTTGCCATGACAACACATCTTTTTTGTTTGGACAGGAGCTCTCCCAGTTGAATCTGTAAAGAAAACCGACAAACCTATGATAGCCAATTGTATAATACATTATATATACCCATCCATCCATTATCTTTAACCCGCTTCTTACTTTTTTGGGTCGCGGGGGTAGCTGGTGCCCATGTCCAGCCATCACTGTGTGAGAGGCCGAGGACACAGGTCTGCAGTCCGTCACAAAGGCACATAGAGACAAACAAGACAAATGATCATTCACTCTCTCAGTCACACCTAGAGACAATTTAGTTACCAATCAGTCTAACATTTTTTTGTTCTGTGGGAGGAAACTGAAGTACCAGGAGAAAACTCACACATGCACAGAGAGTTCAAATCCCGGTCCAGGGGCCTTTCTGGGTGTAGTTTGCATGTTCTCTCCGTGCATGCATGGATTTTCTCCAGGTACTCCAGTTTCCTCCCACAGACCAAAAACATGCATGTTAGGCTGTTTGTTAACTCTAAATTGTCCCTAGTTGTGAGTGATAGAGTGAATGGTTGTTTGTCTCGTTCGTCTCTATGTGTCTCTGTGATGGACTGGAGACCTGTCCAGGGTGTATCCTGTCCCTCACACAGTGATTGCTGGACATGGGCACCGGTGACCCCCATAACCCAAAATGGAAGAAGCGGGAATAAGATAATGGATGGATGGGTGTCCCCGGGCAAGACACTGAACCCCTCATTGCCTCTGATGTGTGTCCCATCAGTGTTTGAATGTGATAAAACACTGATTAGTCTCTTTAAAATGATTTGTTCAATAAACTTTGTAGAGATCTAGTAGAGTGCTACGAATGGGTAAATGAGGCACAGATTGTAGTGTAAAGCGTTTTGGTTGTCTTGATAAAATAGAAAGGCGCTATATAATTACAGTCCATTTACTAGTCATAGAGCACTTTTTAAAAAAAATTTACTCAGACACCAATAAGCACATCGGTGGGCAGTGGGGATACAGTGTCTTGCTCAAGAACATTTTGGGACTCTGCAGGGGCTGGGGGTAAACGCCTCAGCACTCCGATCAGAGGATGGCCACATAACTCAACAAGAAAAATGGCAACAAGCACCACCTTGAGAAGACCATTGAAAAGGTTGCAAGTTAAAACTGATTTTACCAGGTTTCTTAAGCTTTATTTGTAATAGTATAACCAATAAATAGAAAACAATTCAACAAATGGACTTTTTTCTTCTCAGTCATTTGTTAACAAGAATGGGCACAGTTAAAACATATTTTGCTTTAACTGCAGCATCTGACAGAGGACAAACCGTGACCTCAAAATTTAGTTAGTCATTATTTTAACTGTCCTTCAGAGTTAATTTTGGAAGGTTATTAATGAAAAGGGATTGTGCCTAAGCCTCAATTTATGTTGGTCAAAATGACTATTGGATATTGAAAGAAACTTAAGTTGTATAATTTATTATTTAATGCTGTACTGTTTATTTTATGCTTGTTAATTTAATTTAGTACTGTATGTTTCCATATTTATGTCAAACATGTCGTCTTTATAGGTCAATTTCTTTGGCCTATCATCCAATCTGTTGCTGGCTGTGATCCCATCTCAGCTCTCCATCAGATGTACCCTCCAGGCACGGTAACATCCTCGCTCCCTGTTTAAAGCAGAGCCAAGGGGAACCTCGCCTGCATAAGTATGCCCATATCATTTTTATCTGCTGTGCTGCAAACCAGACACTGACAGCAGGAGAACTATTTGATGGAGGTTTTGCAATCATTTTGGTAGCCAACGGCTTAGTGCGCTCTGGATTTAAAGGGCTCTTCAGCTTTCTACCATATGTGCGACAGCAAAGGCGTACATGCTATAGGTTCATTACTGGAATATCAAGTGGAGATGGTGAGTACATTGATATGTATGCAATGGAAAGCACTGTGTGTATATACTTCAGAGACAGAATATAATCAGTGACCTGGGGGATTTCAATGAAGTACATCCCAGTTATGTGTGGCTTCACATGCAAATGGAGTTCCCTTATCAGCCAGTCTCTCTGTGCAACATACTTGCTATGGGAATTGCGCCCCGCGCGATTACCTGAAGGAATACAATCACGCCTTTACGGCTAGGGCGTCAACGTCGTGCCAGAGGCCCCGCCCTCTGGGTATTCAAGCGACTGACGCCCATCCATCTTTCTCTTATTTGCCCTTCACCTCGCTTAAACCTGAACTACCTCTCTTTGCGGGACTTCTCTGTTGCTTCATTGCTCAACCAGAGGTGAGCTTGCTCCCTACACAGAGCACACAGATAATTATTCCTACGTACTGCTGGACAGCACATTTTCTCTAAACCCCAAAGTATTTTCTTCTCCTCTCTCCACAGACTGCTTCGCTCGACGGCGCTAACTGCGTAACAACCGCTACCCCTGCTAATTCGTAGCAGGCTAGCCAGCGAAAGCGACATGACAAAGGAGACGTCTAAACAAATTAAAAGAAAAATAATTATGGAAGGACTCGCTCGCCTTATCTCGGACATGTCTCCGGATAAAGTAAAGCGAAAGACAAGACTTCCAAGGAAAACCAACGGGACGGCGAGCCCAACATCGCGCGCCTGTCCTAGCGGATGCGGTTTCTTCCTCGCGGCGACGGACACCCATGAGGCCTGTCCAGTCTGCTTGGGAATGCTACACGCAAAAACAGCAATGGATGCGCCCGACTTTTGCCCACACTGCAGCCAGATGCTGGATGTGGTGCTGCGGCACCGGGTTGACCTTGTCGCCAAGGCCATGGGCGCCCCAGCAGTGCCAGCAGATGCGGACACCACTGAGACCCTCACTCCCATGCCGGAGCTCGAGAACATGGCTCTACACGACAGCACGCGAGTCGAATGGAGCGACAGCCCTGACGTGCTGGCCCCTATGGTGGACTTAACAGTCGAATTCGACACTCGAGGCATGATGAACGAGGACGGGATCTCGATTTCAGCCTCAGGTGAATTTTCTGTGGAGGACACAGACGTCGAACTGGAAGAACAGGGAGAAGACCTCTCCCCAGACCCCGGTACCTGTGCTCCCAGAAACTGACTTTTCCATCCCTGCTCTGTTCGACCTGTGCCACAGAGCAACGGACGCGTTGCACATCCCATGGCCAGAGCCTCCGCCTCGCCAACAGGTCACGAGGCTGGCAAGAAACTATTTTTACTCAAAGCAGCAGGCCGTCATGAGGCAAAGGATGCCCGTGTTCCCGGACTTCCTCACAGAACTACTAACTCGCACCTGGGCTCAGCCCCGAGCTCCCATGCTCTTACCACTCTTACAGTTCCTCGATGTGGACGGGATGGATGAGGTAGGAATAGCCAACGTGCCTCAAATCGAGGACACGCTGGCGTCTCACCTGGCTCCCAAGTCATCCGGGACAAAACCAATTCTTCCCAGCAAAGCTTGTCGAGCCTCGCTTCTCTTCTCGAGAAATCCTACAGAGCTCAGTGACTCGCGGCGCGCGCCATGAACACGTCTGCATTGATGCAGGCTTACCTAGCTGAAAAACTACAACAGCTCCAGGTAACAACGGACAAGCAGGCTGCCGCCGACTTGCTAGATGAAGCCCGCAGGGCAACAGACTTCATGCTCCGCATGATGGGGACAGCCGCTGTTGCTCAAGGCAGAGGCATGACGGAAGTGGTCATCAGCGATACGCCATCTGTGGATGACTTTAACGGATCTCCATGAGGGACAAAAGGTGCCTTTTCTCCACCACTCGATAGAGCCGACGGGATTATTTGGAAAAGCTTTGGATCGAATTCAGACCAAGCTGGACCAAAGGCGCAAACAGGCTGAAGCTCTCCGGGTGGGCATTCCCAGGAGAAGCTTCGCCTCCCCAAGGGAGTCTGCTGGAGGCAGACCTACGCAGCCTCGACACCGCTCGGCAACGCTTGCCCCACCTCAGAAGCGGCTGGCCTATGAGGATGAGCATCAGCAGAGACCACCGCCGGGCCAACCTCGTACAGAGCACGCATGGAGCAAAAACAGGTTTATCCCCCGCCAGGCGATCAGACATAGGGCCTGCTCGGCGAACTAGGACAACAGACAAAAACGTGCCTGATGAACCAGGTTCACGTCTTGACTTTACATGGTCACCCGCCCAAGCGGTACGGGGAATGATCCGTTCATGTCCAGACTTTATTTGTAGCACGGTACAAAAAGCTGGTAACTCTGTTGCATGCACAAATCATGTTTTTCCTGCTGTGAGTGACATAAAATCAAACATGTTGTTATACTTAAGCATGAATAAAGCTCAAAAAACAGTTCCTCTCTGTTTTATTGACTCAAAAAAAAGCAACAAACACAAGTAACTTCAGCAGAACAGGTCCCTCTGGCCTGCCAGCCGTCATAAAGGGAGGGGACCATTCCCCCCCCCTCCCTCACGGCTCACGGGGTGTTAGCATAATCAATAAACCCCGGCAGGGTGCCTCTGTTCCGTCTGTAGAGGACAGGCACAGAGGCGTCTGCAAGCAGGTCCCCCACCCCTCATGGAGACGGGTGAGGGGGATCACGTGCTCCAGCCCCCACTCCATTGTGAACGACAGGGCAGCCAATACACTAACCAAGCAAACGCGTGACATGTCCGTGCCTTAGGGAGACGCGTCGACAGAATCCAACGACAGGGGGGCCACGTCAGATGCCCACAAGCGACCACTAGCTTCACACGTTCACAAAAGCAATTGTGTTCAGGCTGGTGTGTGTGTAAACAGATCAGAGCTGAATCAAATTCCTCTTCCTGTTATTCGAAAGGAACTGGGTTCCTTATCACCAAACAATTTAAAGTCTGCCAAACACAAAGAATCATCTCCACGTTCTCATGTTGCAACTGTCCCTTTATTATTGATGAGTGACACGCAATGTCCAAGCAATGATTCCTCAACACGTGACCTTTCTCACTGTGCTTCTTCAGCTCTGCTCTTAAACAGTATCCCCCCAACGGGTGAAACACAGACCCTGGCCGGTTTGTCTGGTTCCAACGCTCTGTTAAGACCAAGGACCAGTAAGCTGGACCCATCTAGGAAACAAATTGGGGTCAGAAGATCTGCTCGTTTACAAAACTCGCAGCTTATCAGTTTCATGACCCAAAACAAGGGGAGAGTAAACAAACATTCTGTTTATTTTCTGTCTAATAAAGATGACGGGTTGCATCTACCCTCGATCATTCTCGATCAGAGCAACCTGGTAGCACATCAACAAAAAGGCCTTCTCCCAAACTTGGTTGACCTCCAAGGGGTCACAGCTTCCAGGGCCCCTGGAGGGGAACTGGACTCACCAACTGCTCTTCTTCAGGGTCAAACTATGTCACCAGAAGAAGTAGCCTCGCTGCATAGGCCGAGAACTGTTAAAAATTTGAGCTTGTTGACGGAAAAGAACAAGCTGATAGCGTCAGACCTGCTGGAAAATGTGGTAAAAACCATACAAAATGCTTGTGCTGTATCAACACAGTCTCTCTACTCACGGAAGTGGCGTATTTTTGAAGCTTGGTACACAGAAAGAAATATTATTTCTTACTCATGCGACCTAGCTCAGATCCTGATTTTCCTTTAGGACTTACTCGAAAAAGGTTGTTCTTTCTCGACGATTAAAGTTTTCCTATCAGCTATTTCAGCCTGTCCCGAAGGTTGGGGATACAGGACACCTGGCGCGTATCCAAATCCAATCATAATAAGATTTATGAAGGGCGTGCTTAGGACAAAACCACCCAGTAGGATCCTGACCCCTGGTTGGAACCTTAGCCTGGTCTTGGGGGCTCTCTATGATCCTCCATTTGAGCCATTGAGTGAGGTTAAGATAGACTTTTTATCTCATAAAACCGCTCTACTCTTGGCACTTTGCTCGGCGAAACACGTGGGTGACATCCATGCATTGTCTGTACACCCAATGTGTACCAGATTTGTCCCTGACCGGTCAAAGGTCACCCTAAGGCCTAATCCTGCATATACCCCCAAGGTCTTGACTCTAAATCACAGAAGTCTGGACTTTGATCTCTCTTCTTTTCCACCTGCTCCTGTCCTCACTCAGGAACAGGAAAGGCTGAAGGCTCTCTGCCCCGTGAGAGCTTTACGCACTTACATGCACAGAACAGCCGAATGGAGAAAAACAAAATCAACTGTTCGTGTACTTTGTAGCACCTACTACCGGAAAGGCCCCATCAAAACAACGCCTTTCACATTGGGTGACTGAGGCCATTAAAAGGGCGTACAGTAGCAAAGGTCAACAGGTGACTTCTGGAGTGCACGCTCACTCTCCTTGGGGCTTGGCCACTTCCTGGTCATTGTTCAAGGGCGTACTAGTTGCAGACATCTGTGCTGCTATGAACTGGAGCTCATTAAACACTTTTGCAAAGCATTACAGTTTGAATGTTACTGCATGTGACATCACTCAGGCTGTCCTTTCTAACACACAGTAGAAAGTAGCCTTGAGATACCTGCTGGTCAAGGGCAGACGTTCACACTAGCATGCATTTTACTGAGCATTTCAAGGGCGTGAATGAATTACGTTCCCATAGCAAGTATGTTGCACCGAGAGACTGACTGATAAGGGAACTGAAAGTTATGCACCATAACTCATGTTCCCTGAAGGAAGGGAACGAGGTGCAACATATCTGGCCCTTTTCAATGCTGAAAGCTCGGTGAAGTGCAATTTTGGAGAAAGATGGATGGGCGTCAGTCGCTTAAATACCCAGAGGGCGGGGCCTCTGGCGCGACGTTGACGCCCTAGCCGTAAAGGCGTGATTGTATTCCTTCAGGTAATCGCGCGGGGGCGCAATTCCCATAGCAAGTATGTTGCACCTCGTTCCCTTCCTTCAGGGAACATGAGTTATGGTGCATAACTTTCAGTTTGTAACTCTGCATCTAAACTTGATGTTAAAGGGATAGCTTAGGACAGAGGTCCTCAACATTTTCATAGCAAGTGCTACCTTAGGAAATACTGAGCTCTCCAAGGATCAGCATTATGACTGACCTACAAACAAAACGACAAGCTTACAAAATAGTTTTTTTATTTGACACAAGCAAGAAAACTGGACAAAGATAATTCTGGTTTCAGATGCAATGTTTCAGTCCATTCAACAACATCAAATAGACTGACTCCTTGGCTTCTGTTTGGTCCACAACAACTGAACGCAAAACTGAGACCAATTAAATCAGATTTTCTTGCTACTTTGCACCTTTTATAGCTACCAGGTCCTGTAAAGACTTTACTGGCGATGTTTAGGTCCCTTCTTGCACCGCAGTTCACAATCATCCTGTTAAAATATTTTCTAATGCATTATTAGTATTAGTGGTTCCTGTTTGGAGCCAAGTTCTTTATTTCGATGAATGGCATATCTTTTGTCTATCTTTGTTTAGAACTTTACCATTCATCTAGCTGTTTTCTAAAGTTGGATTGAGAGTCAAGGCAACAGGTTTAGAAGAAAGACCCAGACATCCGTCAGCCCAGCGACAATCTCCAGCTCCTCCTGGAGGACTTGTGGTGTTACCATGTCAGAGAGGACACGGTCCCTGCAGTGAGTTCTGGGCCTGCCCCAGAGTCTCCTCCCAGTGGGACATGCTTAAAAAAAACATCCATTGATAGAGACCCAGCATCCTAAGTACATGCTTGAACCACCTCAGCTGATTCCTTTCAATGGATTCACAGCTCCACTCCAAACTCCCTCCAGATGCTGCAGTTCCTCAACTGGGTATAAGCCCAACCACCCTTCAATGGAAGCTTATTTCAGCCATTTGTACCTGGTACTGTATCTTGCTCCTTAGATCATGTCTCATACCCCATGACTGTGAACAAAAACAGCCCTTCAGCTCAGCTCCTTACCCACAACAGGTCAAACCAACAATCGAGGCTCTGATTTGTCAACTCATCCTCCGTTCGATCCGACCATGACTCATGAACAAAACTCACAGATAGCTGGACTCCTCTGCTTCAGACAGAGATTTGCCCCAAACCAGAGGGAGCAGTTCACTTTTTTCCAGCAGAGAACCATCATACTTCACTTTGTAAAACAGCTCATTTATCTTTAGTTTAAAGGGGACCATATATTCAAAAATCACTTTTTAATGTTTTTTTTACTCAACTTTGGGTATTTACTTCATAAAAAAACAGTCCTAAGGCCAAAAAAATGCACCCAGTGGTTTATTTACTAAGTAGAAGATTTATTTATCTTTGATAAATACACTTCGTTTCCCACTTCCTGCGGTTTGTGACGTCACAAACCGCAGCCAACCACCTCAAACCTGAGTCCAGCCCCTCACCTAGCAACCCCTGGTGATGCTCCACCCACTTCAGTATAAAACACGTCACGGTTGCCGAGACGTTGAAACTGTGCACACACACACTCTCGCGGGGCGACAGTCTGTAACGTACAAGCACCACTGATCGATATACTTTTCAGATTAGCAACTTATTTAGTTTAAGAATACTTTTCACTTCATCAAAATCTAATCAAAACTTCAGCGTTCTAAATGTAGGTGGTTGTATTTGTTTCTTATACGATGAAGGACTGCTTTTAGCATAACTGCCAGGTTGGCCTAGAGGTAATGATTTGGACTGTCACCCGAAGGACCGGGGTTCGCTTCCCGGTCACGGCATTATTATTATTTTTTTAAGCCTTTTGTTTCGGAGAGATTTCATGTGTACAGCACTTTGTTGCAGCTGTGGTTGTTTTAAATGGCTTTATAAATAAAGTATAATTGTTATTTTTACGTTTTAGTTCAATTTTTAGCGATCGCTCTCAACACGCAGCCGGGAGAAATAAAACGAGCAGACCGCCGGCGAAGACACCATCTGCGTGCGGGAGCTGCTCGGAGCTGCTGGCTTGAGGTCCGGGGGTCCGGTCAGAGGTTGCCTCATGCGGATAAATTAACTGGAGACACTCGGTGAACTTTGTTTGTGTGTGGACTGAAGCAGCGATCGCTCCCAAAAGCGCCGCATGCAACGAGCGGAGCTAGCACCGTCCGCTCGGAGGAGGAAAAGCTATCATTAGCCTCAAAGGTGGGCTAATGCTAAAAAAAGAAGCTGCAAATGGCGGCGCGCTGACAGCTTTCGGTAAGTTGTCAAAGTCAACTTTATTGTCAGAACTGCAATATGTACAGGACATACACAGGACCGAAATTGCATTTCTCAAGCTAGCACTAACAGTAAGTCAAATGAGTAATAAAAAAAGAGCTAATTTTAAAACAACAACATATTAGAGATACTGGCTTTTACAGAGGGCGTAGTTAATGTAAACAGATCTTTGTAGGGCGTGGCTTTCAGACCTCATTATCATAAACCGGTCGTTTTGAACGGAAGTGAAATTTGGCAGAATTAGAAAGGGGATATTTTATTATCTAAGCATTATTTTGTGTATAAAATTGAATGAAAATGGTCTGGAAAGCCCACAGATACACCACAAAAAATTATATGACCTACATTTGGTCCCCTTTAATATAATTCATGAATTTATTTGTATAAATGTGTGTCCATTGAATACTAGGAGGACCCTGAATACCATCAGGGATTACTTGTACCACAGTTTGAGAAACATGGGCTTAGATCATCTGAAGAGAGGAACTGTAGAAAGGTTGTGAGTGACCTCAGTTTAAAGAAATATATTTAATGACTGAATTGATGAGCTAATGGCAAGTCTGAGCAGGATCAAAATCAAACAGTGCTGCCATCAAAAAACATTAATGTAAAACAATCTCATAGTTTATACCATTTTAATATTTTTACATGACAGTCAGTTTTGCATTAAATGTGTTTTCCTGCAGAAATATGATTGCTGCTAGAAGTGTCCCAGGTTGTACTGGAAATTCTACAGCTAGCTGTTGCTGCTATGATTTTGCAAATAGATATAGAATTTAAGGTAAACACCCAGGAAATACAAAACTGGTAGTAATGTAAAACGTTATAAAATGCTATTTGCTGTCAAACCACTAAAGTTTTTTTTAAGATAAGAGTTGTTTTAAGAAAGGCAGCAGTTCATTATTAATGGCTCACTTGGACTAGCCATTAGCTCATTAATCTAGTCAGCTTTTTTTTTTTTTCCAAACACAAGTTGCTCTATGAGCTATTTACAACAGGTAAGAAATTCATTGTTCATAGCCCTTCCACAGAAGCCCTCCTTAAAAGATCTAAACTACATTAAAGTGCATCTAATCTGAATATAATTTAAAATTAAAATAACATTATTTTACATGGAGATATTTTCTGATTTTTATTTATTAATTAAATTATTCCTTTTGATTGAGAACAAGATGAACCAAAAATACAAAGCTGGTTGTGTTATAATCTACAAGCTACAGCCACATCAGGAATACAATCATTTTTCTTGACAAACAATCAACAGCATGCACCACTAGCAGTCAAATGCGGTGAAGTGAATCTTTATTATCTGATAAGGAGTAATGTAAACAGTTTGTTAAGATGTATGACGTTGTTCTTTGCTGTTTATGTGATTATGTCATGAGCACTGTTGTCAGGCATTTGTTCTTAAGAAAATAAAACCACAACAGTTTTATTTTACTTTTCCTAATAAAACTAAGGCCACTGCTCACTTTCAAAAATAGCATTTTTTGTTGCTGCCGTTTTTCTGCCAACAAATTGTTCACCTCAAATTATTAGATGATGTGTCTTTTTTTATTCAGTTCAAAGAGATGAATAAAAAAAATAATACAAAGAAAATAACAGAAAAAAACACAGACCAGGGTTTGGTTATATCTGGTTTATATCAGCTAGAATGATGAGAAGCACTGTGTCCTGTTGTTTCTGTGGAATGTGTGTGTGAGTGTTGAACTCCAAACAGTACTTCCTGAGCTGTTTCACTGAACAAACAAATCATCCTTTCTGTTTCTGTCTTTCCATGCACGACAACCGTCTTTGTCGAGCCTTAATATTTATTGTCACGTTTAGGTGCGAGGGCTTTCCTTTCACGAACTTTCAAAAAATAAGGTCAGCGGTCACTGGAGACTGTGAGTTTGTTGTCAAAGAAAGTGGCGACGTGATAAATGTGAGTAATCTCATGGCTGTCACAGAATCTACTCAAGAAAGGGCAGGAGAGGAAGCCTTTGGCTAACACTGGAAGTGAATACAGAACTTATCAATACTTTGTATATGTTTACATGACAATTCCTATTTCTGTCTCTATTTAGTATATACCTTGTTTAGCCTATTCTGTACATGTATTTGTATCTACATACTGTACTGTGTGCTGCTGCTGTTACAAAAGATCATGCAATATCTACAGTACAACATAAGGTACATCTATGAAACGTTTTTTTTTTTTACTCTCAATAAATAGTAATAAATTATGCATTTTCTATTTTATTGTACATTTTATTGCACATAATGTTTTTTATTACCACTTTGGATTAGGATTTTCCCTTTTTCATGAAGACCTGAAGTCAGTTTCAGCAGTTTTTTTCTGCAGTTCTTCAAAGTAATTAGTTCCTTCCCTCCGCATTTCCAGAAGAAAGACCTTTCAATGGAGCATCTTTATCATCAAATGTCACCTTTTTGTTCCTTTTTGGGTCAATCCAGGAGTTGTGAATGATGGCATTATTAGGGGTAGGGTCTGCCTCGATGATCGACACCACTCGCTTCTTCATCTTGCTTTTTAAGACTTTTTGGAACTTCTGTCTTGTGAAGGCATACAACAGAGGGTGAAAGATAGTAGTCCCATAGGCCATTACCAGAAAACCCAATCTCAACTTGGCCATTAGGTCACTGGGACCCGTACTCAGAATGACGGTGTTGAGGACCGTAATGGGTGTCCAGCACAGCAGGAAGGTTGACACAATCAATAAAGACATCCTAAACACTCTTTTTTGGCGCTCTCGTCTCTCTCTGTGGCGTTTAACAGCCCTACGGAGGGCAATGATGACAGAGACAGAGGTGCGCATGCCTAGGGTTGGATTGCGGCTACCACTGCTCTGTGATGCATCGGTGGCCTCTTGCTGCGTTGTCATGGTTGTCATGGATGGACGCTTTTTCCTGCGAACCTTCTTCTTCTGCGAATTGTGGAAACGTGTGCCAATGCGAATGTTGAGCGCCTGCAGGATCTTGGAGTAGGTGATGAGCATTACAATAGCAGTAAAAAAGAAAATTGGAATCTGTGCCAGCAGATGGTAATAGAGGCCAAGCTCTGTGTAATACTGGTTAGTATGAACCACATTGTCCACCACGGTCTGGTTCAGCTCAGTGTGGCCATGAGCAAAGAAGCCCACCTCAATAAAAGGTACAAGGAAACTCACAAATGATAACACCCAAATGGCAGCCAACAAGGCCAGAGCTCGGCCCATGGTCAACACTCGGTTTGCTGGTTTGACAGAGATGTCATAGCGATCGAGGGTGATTGCGAGCACATTAGCAGCCGTGGCAACGCTAGCAAAAGAGATGCAAGCTTCGTGGAAGCAGCAGACGAGAGCAGTGTCTCCTTCCAGAGAGAGTAGCACCACCACAATGGTTAAAGGGATGCAGCACACACATATCAGCACATCCAACACGTGGAGGTTCATAGTTACAATGTTACTGACAGAACTAATGAGGTTCGACTTCATACAGTAGAGGGCGAGCACAGTGAGGTTGGAGCTCATCCCCAGCACGATCTCCAACATCAGGAAGCCTGTCAGGGAGACCTGAAAACTAACTGGGTAGGAATAGGGGCCGGGGGTGGCCGGACTCATGGCTTGGCTTATGGGCTCCGTGTTGTCCGTGACCGTGACGTTGCTCATGGTGGCTTCTTTTTCTGGGCAGGAAAGAATATGCATTATCCTGGAAGTAGGAAGGAGAAAGGAAGAATTCATGAAGTGGAATACTGTAGTCTGTTTTTGTGCATCTCTAAAATATTGTAATTCAAAGTATTTGATACCTTTTTTCAGATTTGCTGTCATTAAAAAGCAAGAAAAAAATCTAAAACTGAATAATGTCACATTTTCTTGCTATACTCGTCATGACATACTGTATAAATGTCAGCAGTCACTACAATTAACATTGTACTGCATTGTTATTGTTTTCTCAATTTTATGTAATACCTTTGTACTTAGCCAGAACAACTTAATCTGTTATGGGGGGTTTTAGTGGCCAAGTTGTGGCTTTTGAGACTTAAATATATGCAAGAAAAATACAGAATGATTTAAATGGTTTGAAAAGAATTGCATCAGAATTTAACAATTTCTGACAGGTTAATTTTACAAGAGTGATGCAGCTAAAAGTATTTGCAGTGATAATTAAAGGCTTAGCATTCGTCAAAAAAGAGTGTCTCATCTGAACGTCTTGTGTTGAGAAGTGACAGAGTTGTTCAGTCAAACCTTGAAAATAAACAATTAGTAAGATCTCATGTGATGTGTTGGGATTGACTCATGTGTAGCTACTGACATCAAATGTTAGCTTAATATCTATAAAATTACCTCAAACATGTTTTGTATTCAGTCATTAAATAAGTCTTTGAAGTCAGTTAATAATTTTAACAACATAACAGATCCTTGTGCATTGTGTAGCGCTCAAAATGCAACTGGGACACTGGCATCAGAAGTATTTGGGATGGGGAGAGACACAGGTGGGAGGGGGGGGTCCTCCCCCAGAAATTGTTGAATAAAGTAGATGCCATTTTCTGCTTTCTGTTGTATTTAACATGTTGTTAAACATCTACATTTACCTACACAAGTAACACTTGATTCAATATGTGTTTTAGAGAGCACAACACAACAAGAACTAGCCTGACCAACAGCTCTCCTTGTGTGCTTCTCTCACTCTTCCTAACCACCACCCTCCACCCCCACTCTGGTCGACAACTGCCGGCACTAACGTAACGCTAACCTAGTGACATGGAGAGATTACACTGTTATCCATGTTCTCATCCGTGTAAAACCCTGACCTGCTCTAACTTCCTGACTGGACAAGGTAGTTTTACAGAGTAACCTCCAGCCCAGCCCTCAGCTCCTCCCTTCCATGTTTGAGCTGTCATTGAAAGGTCCGCTGCCGACATGAAGGAGTGGATCTGAGTCAAGGACTCTGCTTGAGACACGTCACCATATCACATCAACTCTAACATATCAATCAGCCCTTGAGGATATCAAAACAACCAGTTATTTTTGTTCCTCACTGACTGGTCCCAGTAGGAGTGATTACATGGGACAGTAAATATCACACATCACAAACATCAGCAGGTGAAGGACATTGTAGAACGTTCTCCCAGGAGTTATTGATTGTGATGAGTGCAAAAAATGCACATTACACTGACACATGCAATACAGACGCACTAGCTAAGACGCTACAGATGTCGCACCCTCTCGCACACCCTACCCCTCCCCCATCAACAACTGCCAGTACTAACATAGCATTGAGCTAAGGTGCAGCACAGAGATGTCTCTCCCTCCTCCCCCTGCCCCATCGACAAAAACCTCAGATGAGATGAGTGCAGGTGACCTCAGAGAAACACATCATGTGGGGTGGTGAGTTGTTGTAGGTAACCAGGAAAACCTGGAGTGGACTTTTATTGGTTTGAGTATTTTCCTGTTAATCATGTGGAATGGATTTGTTCACAAATAAATTGAAACTGTGCTGGGTGAACTAATATTTCATGGTAAACGGGGGTCCAAATGAGTACCGGTAAATATTTTTTTACATGTGAGGGGGACACATCCCCTCACATATAATTGTTGTGACACCTATGAATCAGGAGGACTTTCTGCTACTACCCCGCCACATTTTAGTTACAAGTAAATATATATTCAACTGACTGAAGTACAGTGTAGTTGTTTTTGTGTTTGCTAAGAACAGTGACATGTGGCTAATATTTCTGTATAAGTTAACTGCAAACATTGATCAAGTGTCGATGTACATGTAGTTTACTTTGAAACTTTCATTGAAATGTGTGCAATGTTTCATGAAATATTAAACTAACAGAAAAACAGGGAGGACTCAACAGTTAATGGTATGTGCCAACTGTTAGCCCAACTGCTGTCTGTTGATTATTAATTTTAGATTTTGTTATTGCATACAATTAGCAAGAATGTTATTTTAAAAATTACCTGTTCACATCAGTCCTTTAAAGATGCACTTTGAAATTACTGTATATGTTTTTTCTTTAATTACTTCAAGTCTAAGGAATGAACCAGTTTGATACAAAATGAAATTAGTAGAAAAGGGAAATGTCACACACAAGCATGACTGATACCATTGCAATGACAACTATTGTAATATATTATACTGTATAGAGAAAAACAACAGATTTTTTTATTTACCCGTCCCTCCAGAACTAGCTGAACACCAGGGCTGTGCAATCAGAGCCTGCAGTCCGTGTTTGATCCACAAACATCACATCCAAAATAACCAGTGAAGAAATGTTTCTTGCCTTTTCCTTGTGACCTTAAAGGCAAGAACCCAAAATGATGAGCTTGGCTTAATAAAATTTAGAGAATAGGTGCGTAATCCATCTAGACACTTCTTTTGTCTAAGTGATGCTGTGTCCACTCATTGGTTGACTGTCGCTGGATTCTCCTGTCCAGTATTGCTTTATATTCCCAGTCAACAGAGACACAAATAACCAACAAAGCAGAAGACCACAATCTGTTTGTTGCTTCCGCAGTACTGAAATGCATGGCTCATAAAGCCTCCCAATCTGTGCTGTTGCTGTTTGAGAAGAGAAGATCAGTTTGAGACGTATTGGTAAAAAATATTATCTCCATCGATTAGTGTGTACTCCAAAAGACAGAGCTGTCAATCAGCCAAGTAGATTCCTCAGTGTACGCCATGTCCAGGATGTGTTAAGACTAGGTCATTATGTCCGAACAGACCCATGTCTCCCCTAGGAGCCCTAATGGAAGAGGCCTTCACTCTCCACCTTTTCCATCAGTCTCCATTCAGCTGGCTCCAGCCCACATCAACTTGTAAATCGATCACAGGTCTCCAAGTTTGTTGTGGTTTCCTAAATCGCTGGCGATGTCGTGATTGCAAGTGTGTCCAAGCACCATGACATATCATGCGCCGAGGGATGGGCTTGATTCAGCAGTTTGTATGAAGGTCGACAGGTAGTTGCTTCATAAAAACAGAGAGCCTTCCTCTCAGATTGGCTGATGGATGTCCAGAGAATATTCCAACTTCAGGAAGCAGGAGTTGTTTACAACATTTTCTGTAGTGACAGCTTCACATTTTTGGATTAGAGCCACCTGAAGAAAAAGAGAAAAAGAGCAGAGGGAGTGAGATGGGTGGTGAGAAAGAGCACAGGGAATAGGAGAGGGACGTGTGGGAGCTGAATATAACATATTCTCAGCAAAAAGACAACAAGGAAATTGTCATTAACGTAGAAACCAGCCTCTGATGTCTCACCGTGTTCATGTCGCTGCTGCACTTTACATATTTGCTACTAAATTATAACTCTTCTGAAGGGGCTTGCACAAAAAGGTAAAGCGTTTTACATCTCACCCTCCTGTTTCCACAATCACTATTGTGTAATAATAAACACAGCACCAAGAATAAATGATCATGTCTTCCTTTCACAGCCACAACACAGAAGAAAGTTATTTACAACTCGATTTAAGCTTTAGTGCAGCTCGGTGCCTCTGGGAACTTATAAAGATGTGGTTACTTTCTTGAGTGTCATGTGACCCAGGTAATTTCTGCTGAGAAACTTCATCACCTTATTTTTTTTAAATCAAAGTTGTTTCAGAGAGAGATCCCTTTTAAACTTCACCTAATTTTTGCCGTAAAGTGTGATTTTGCATGTCAGAGACATGAGAAAAAATGAAGTTCTTCATCTGACAGCGGTCTGAGTGTGACTGTATGACACAAATGAGCTTATATGCTAATGCATAAATAGATGGACTGCAAATCTTTAGAGGACAATGTTTGCAGCTGATGCTCTAAATAATGGTGACAGGATGTACTTCAGTAGTACATTTCTAATGTATTTACCATCTGTTATTAGGGGAGGAAAAAGCATTTTAAAGTGTTGTGTATTTATCATAGCAAAAAGGTTTAGCTTCGTTTTCTTGACTGTCATGTACACTTCATTTATGTAAATAAAACCAGTGAGTTCCCATCGAAATACAGCAAAGCTCACCATGCGGCGTAAGCACAGATGCTCCAGAGCCGGTCCGGTCACCACACAGTGTCCTTTGCCTCCATGGCTGCAACAGTTTCAGTGGATTTACTTTGCAAGCTGTTCCTCATCTTCCTCTTCCTCCTTCTGAAAGTGTTCCAATATTTAAAACTGAATTGTGATGAACCTACAAGAACCAGTCAGTCTTTTCATCACAGTCAGAAGAAGTCCACAAAGAGAAGTCCAGCATGCAAGCTGAAGGGATTATACTTTTTCTTCTATGTCCCATATTTTCTTTTTTTCATCCATAAAGAAGAATAAATAAATACAGTAATGCTAATTTGTCCAGCTCTGGTTACGCTTGCTGCCTGTCTAACTGACTGGATAGGAGTGTAAACCATCACACTCTTGGTATCTCTCGATCTCCCACTCCGCTCTCCTCCTCCTTCTCCCTTGCTCCCTCATTCCCTCCCTCTCTCCCTCTCTCTCTCTTACTGCGGAGGTTTGCAGTGCTCCCCCAGTCCTGATTGGTCTGCAGTAATAGGCTTAACCCTTTTCTCCTCACCAAGGGGAGGTATTTCTTTTAGTTCTGCTTCTGCCATCTCTTTCTGACTATATGAGGCTGTAGTGATTTGATAAATACAATCTACACAGGGGTGCCAACCTGCTGCAGAAACAGGGGAAAAAAAACTGTAGGCAGACTTTTCTGGAGAGAAAACAGCAGAAAAACGCAGCAATGATTTATTAATCAGCTCTGCCACAATATAATGATCTAGTAATGTGTTTGTGCACCACGGAGGGGATGATTAAGATGGAAAGCCAGCAGAGAGAAGCAACATTTTTTTTTATTGATTTTCTCATGCTTATATAAGTCTTAATATGGGCGTGCGAGTGAGAGACAACAAGGCTGTCGGAGCAGAGATAAATCCTGGCTGCTGTGAGTGGATGAAATGCAGGAAGGAACCGAATCAGAAAAGGAGGACTAGAATGCTGTGGTTCTGAGTGATGGTTTCAATTAAAGTGCTCTATCAGATCAGTTAGAGGCTGACCACCTTCTGTACTTTTGTCAGGGGAAACCACTGCCAACAGGGCTGTCCTGGTGCCTGACAGCCTTCAGTGAACACAATGAGGGAGACTGTCGCCCTGCACGGACACCTGTGCACCTGCTTATTTGTGCAATTATCCAAACAGACAATCTTGTGGCAGCAGCACAATGCACAAAATCAAGCAGATAGACTTTAACCGTGGTATGACGTAGGTAACAGATTGGCTGGTTTAAGTATTTCTATCCTCTTACAACAGCCTGTAGAAATTATTAGGAAAGAGTGGAAAAAAAATAATCCAGCGAGCTGCAGTCTGGCTGGCAGAAATACTGTGAGCACAAGAGACGAATGACTAGTTTGACTTGGCAAATGGTTCGTGATAACCCTGTCTTTGCAGACTTTTAAGAGTCTCAGGAATGCTTGGTGTGTCAAATAAACAAAGTGCATGGAGTCCAGGAGGACACGAACATACTTGTTTCCCCAACAAAACAGAATAATCTACAACTCTCTGTAACTGAACAGCTGCAGGTTGGAAAAATATGTCCTGCTTTGATATATTGATGATTTCATGAATTGTTCCTGAGACATGGTGTCAAAAGCATAAATCCATACAGTCAACCTGCTTTTTTATTTATTTTACAGCTGGTAGAGGCAATTTGGCAGGAGAAATGGTGTTCTGACACAGTTTGGAGCCTTGCTGCCACTTAGTGATGAGCAGTTTGGTCTCTGATGGAGTCACTGACAATCCCTTTTCAAGAAGATGTCAAATTTGTGTTATAAATAAGTAATATCTTACCTGTTGTGGATGTGTTGAGAATTAGTACAAGTCTGACCAGATTAAAGATCTTGCATCCTTACCAAAAGGGAGACACACAAGACAAGCGATAACAGCACCCCGACAGCCACTTTATCGAGGATGGCTTCAAAATATTTATTTATTTAGTGGACTTTGTCAAAGCTAACTGCAAAAGTTTTGTAGGAAAGTCGGTCAAAACAAACTGAACCCAGTTTTAAAAAAGCTCACAGGAGCTAAGTACTCAAACCGCAGAAAATATTTCAAAGATATTTTCAGAAAACAATAATTTTTGAAGTAAATCCAATTCAAGATGGTGATAAAAACGAATCAGCCTTAACTAATAAATTAATGAGTGTAACAGTTATTTTACAGTTACTGAGCTTAAATTTTACGTGCAAGTATTTGAGTCAATTCAGTTTCAATTCAGTTCAGTTCAGTTTATTTATATAGTGTCAAGTCACAACAGAAGTTGTCTCAGGACACTGAACAGAAATATTTGTATATAAAAGTAAGTTAACATTATTTATCTGAGGAGCAAACTGCTTTGAGTTTAACTTCATCGTAATCTTCCATCCTGAGCAAGCATGAAGGCGACAGTGGAAAGGAAAATCTCCCTCATGAAGAAGAAACCTTTAGTAGAACCAAACTCTGGACAAGCAGCCATCTGCTTCGAACAGCTGACTTTGAGAGGAACATGAAAGAGGAACAGATGCACAATGGCAGGTCCAGAATGGAGGTGAGCATAATTTTCTGAGGAAATATAAAAATCCCACCTTAATATGGAAATAATTTAAAATGCTAACTATTCATTTGTAACTAACAGTATTAATTTTATGAACTGAGGTCAATTTGTCCTCTAGTAGTCTAAGCTTATAGCATAATAACAAGTCAATCCTAACTATAGGATTCATCAAAAAGGAAAGTCTTAATCCCAGTCCAATAATTCTTAGTCGGGTCATCTGGACAGTTATTTTTTTCATAGAAACCCTGCATCATCAGTCAGAGGAGTTCCAGCAAACTGTTTCCCCACCAAGCAGTAAACACCTTAACTTTGGTACCTGGATTATTGAGCATGAACTTTCTTGTCCCAGTCTTAAAAATGGACACTGTATCAGCCTCAGGGACAGAAACTGGGAGTTGGTTCCACAAGAGAGGAGCCTGAGAACTGAAAGACCTTCCTCCCATTCTCCATAAACCTGCAGTCTGAGAGTGAAGTACTCCGTTAGGAAAATATGTAACAATGAGATCTGTAATATAAGATGGAGCTAGGTTGTTGAGGGCTTTGTAGGTTAGAAGTAAGATTTTGGATTCAATTCTGGATTTGACAGGGAGCCAATGGAGAGAAACTAAAATTAATTCATTTCCAATACATCCCTTGAGTGTGACATATAACTTTATTTTTTAAGATCTGAACAACCCATCTACAGCTCTGTCTCTTCTCAACATAAGATAACTTATTCCAAAACGTTGGCACAAAAGGTGGCAGGTGAAGTGATTTCAGTCAAGTAATTCCAAGCCTTAAATCAGTGCAAAGATGATCAGGATCAAAAGTTTGGCAATAGCTGCTGATTGGCGACTGTATAATGTCTCCAATTTACATGCCCCATTTACAATGTGGGCTTTCATTGATCCTCATTGGAAGTGCTGTGATGAGCCCTGCATCCATCCGGACTGAGAGTCCTGATGGAGTCCAGTATTGATGGTACACCAAGGTCAACCTTTTAATCTACATTTACAAAAAGGAAAACAACCCCAATTAAAACTAGGTGCAATGACGGCTAATATAACAAATGAGATCAAAGTTTTTTTTTAAATCTTGTTGAGAGGCGGGAATTAACAGAGATAGAAAAAAAAAACAAGTTAAAACAGAATCTTCAGTTTGTGTGATACAGAGACATGCAGAGAGAAAATGTGTATTGATGGAGATAAAACGTGAAGTTTGAGACTTGTTCCATAATTGCTTTGCAGGAATTGTCTTTTCAAGGTAATTTGAGTAAAATCATTATATTCCATCACTGTTTGCTTGGAAGTTTACCGTGGCATCAGCCTTAATAGTGGTTCCTAAATAGGATTTATCTTTGTCTTTTGGTGTAATTTTCACAGCACAGTGATGCAGAACAGTTTAATTCAGTGTTTCATCAGAAAGATCGTCTGTAGAGTTGGTAATGGATCTTCAGAACTGCTTCTAGTTCAAAGTGTGGTGAACACGCAGCTGCAGAAACACAGCACTCCCCAAACTTCAGAGTTCAATAGAAGAATGAAGTTAATATTTCATTTTCATTAA
>JBBPBX010002242.1:37076-50761 GCA_038048925.1 Garcialebias charrua | reverse complement strand
GGTGCCCCCTGCCTGCTGTGTGGACGGTAATATTTTCCACTGTTAACAAAATACAGGTAGTCCCCGATTTACGAGCGCTCTGATCTACGAGGTTCCGGACTTACGAGCTGGCGAATTATTGGAAAAAACGCAAAAAATACTGAGTTTTCCTGTGTTTTTTCACCACAGTTCGTTAGCTAAACATGTGGACACACGTTTCCGATCATTTTTATGCACTCATAAGCAGTTTTTCGATGAAAAACGAGTGTTCGTAGTCGCGCTAGCAAAACCGTTCCAATTTACGAGCGAAATTCCGGACTTACGAGAAGCGTGGCGGCCGTTCCAAATTACGAGATTTCCGGTTTACGAGCGCCTCGTTGTAACGGATCTCGCTCATAAATCGGGGACTACCTGTATGTCATCCTAAGCAGCTAACCAGTTAGCATCAGCAAGCTACAGCCTACACATTTCACGCAACAAGAAATGACAGTGACACATAGGGCTGGAGTGGGACTCATTTTCAGCCCTGGACTTTCAGCCTCAGAGTGGCCCACTTTAGATCACAACCAATTGTTATTAATATCATGTAATTATAACCTTATATCAGGGGCAATTCTAAAACATGCCTTTTAGTTTTAGCTTAGCCCCAGTGCTAACAATGGCTCTTGGCTTGGTAGCCATTGGGGTGTCCTCATCCTCACCCAGAAAAATGTGAATAAAATAGATGCCATTTCCTGCATTCTGGTGTATTGTAATGGGTTGTTTAACATCTAGTTTTACCTACATATATACCTATTCAATAAGTATTTTAGAGTTAATGGCTGAACAAGAAGTTGCCTGAGACAAACATGTAGCATTAACATAGTATGAATATTATTCAAGAATTGTTTCTATAAGATCATTATCAAATATTTTATGTGAACAGTAAAATACTAGCAATAACAGCATTGTAAGGGGACAGTTGAACATGGAGGCCTCCACCTCTGTTTAATGATGGACGGTTTCTTTTCACAAAGATGGCCTCCTTTACTCCTCTCTCAAACCATCGTTCCTCTCCATCAAGGAGGAAAGATGACTGAGTTTGTCACAGCTCCTATCAAGGAGGAAAGATGACTGAGTTTGTCACAGCTCCTCAGACTGAAGAAGTCTTTTTGATACAAAGAAGAATCTGTCCAGAGGACTACATTTATTGAGCCTGCATCAGGACAATAATCTGTAAAGATTTAGTACATTTGATATGGAAAACACATTTTGACTCAACCAATTAATATATTTTCAATGGCAAAATATGCAGGTTTATTTCACATTACATTCATACTATTCCCTTTCATTGCTTTATGTATTTATTATCTTACTTTGAATGATAAAAATATAACGAGTCACTACTGTCGTTTAGAAAGTGTTTATATTGGAACTAATGCTTGTTTGTTCACACACAGTTAGAACAGCTCACCTGTTCCTTCATACTGACAGGAACAATCCCCTCATCACTCCTGGCTCTGCTCCTGACACTAAATCACATTTTAAAAATTGTCATAACTCACAAATCTCCCCTTTTTACAAAGCCTTATGATCAATTCAGGCCAATTTCATTAAAGGGTTGAATCATCTAACATCTCAGGACACTTTTCATATAGAGCAGGTCTTCACCAGACTCATACTCTTCATTTTATTACAGTATTATAATAATACAGTATTCAGTTCATGAGTAATCCTACCTGCCCACTTTGGGCTGCTGCAGGATGATGGGGCTGCATCTTGCTTCTGACTCTTAGCTCTTATGTGGCATTGCATCATAATATTATTTAAATGATATAACCGTATGTTATGTCACAATGCCACACACCACAAAATTCATTGACTTGATAATTAACTTGAACAGTGTTTTGCAGGCAAAGTTCAACATCATGTCTTACCTGTTTCATCATCCTCATTTACAAACTGCAGCTGTTTGAGTGAAACATGTGACAATGTTTGTACATTTAGTTGCGTCCTTTCTCTTTTTAATCCTTCTCTTCTCTGCACCACCCTTACTTTTTCTCCCTTCCATCTTTCTACTGACCGCACTTACGGACAAGGCTCTCACTTAGGTGTCACCTCCGGGCACGTAAACAAAACTAAATGTGGAGGTGGGGTGGCCCTGGGTTGAGGAGGTGTAGCCCCCGCAGCTGCTGCAGTGATAAACTGATGACATGTGAATAAATGAGGAGCAGCGTGGTAGTGGTGTTCTGTGTTATATGTTGTCAAAAAAAGTTGTAAAAGATTTTTAAAAAAATTAAAAAACGAGGAGCGGCATCTCCTCTTCTTCTTTTCTCTTTTCCTAAACTGTGTAATGTTATGCCGCCCCCTGCTGGAGTCCGCCCTGGGCAGCCGCACAGTTCGCTCATAGGAGGAACCGCCACTGGGTTGAATAGACTAGTACAGTATTCTCCGGCCTATAAGTCACACCTTTTTGCATACATTTCTAAGCCCTGCGACTTATAGGCCGGTGCGACTTATAGGCCAGAGAATATGGTAGACTGATCAATTCTAGGACATCTCATGAGTTTTTAAATTTCACGTTGCTAGTCGCAGTCGGTGATTGTGTCACGTGATCAGCGTCGGGCCGCTCGCTACAAAACTGATTCTTCCAAGCAAATGGAAGGAGAGGAGCAGGCCAAGTCTTCCCAAACAGGTAGAAATTCATCAACAGTGTGGAAGTATTTCACCAAAGGTGACTCTTCCTGTTCAACCGCCCGTGGTGGATTCCACCACAGTCTGCCCCGCTATTTTTATTTTATTTAATCCACTAAATAAAATTAAAATAGAAACAGGGCCACACCACCAGTGGTGGTTAGGCAGTGGTTTATTTTATTTAGTGGATTAAATAAAATAAAACTTAACTTTTGCAGCTTAATAATAGTTTGGGTTTTCCTGTGACTTATTTGCATTATGATGGTAGGAACATAAATATACGCTGCTAACGTTTTGTTCTTTTTTTGTAACTACTGTACTTACTTTTTTGTGAATAGCGTCTTGAGTTCCTATGCTGTCACATCAACTAGTCGACGTTGACTTGACTTTGGTCATGTTGAAGTTTACTTTAAAAAAATATGTAGTCATTCAACCCCTAATGGCCAACACAAGGGGTGCATGCCTTAGGGCTATAAAACAAGCCCAAATCATCAATCCTCCACCACCATGCTTGATTGTTATTGCATCTGTGCATTATGCCCAAACTCCTCTATTTTGTTCTAACATGTCAAGGAACATTGTTTCAGACATTTTATGGTTCAGTCATGGTCAAGGTTCTTTATTGTCATTTGCATCACATGTTGTACATGAGGTGGAATGAAACTGTGTACACAGGGTCCCAGTTACATAAAACGGTAGCAAAAATATAAAGTGTAAAATGAAACCGTATACAAGGATCTAAGATATACGTTAAACAAACGTCAAACGGTGTGATAAAAGATCTAAGATATACGCTAAACAAACGTCAAACGGTGTGATAAAAGATCTAAGATATACGCTAAACACTAATACAACACATCGAGTGTCAGGAAGGGCATCCGACGTGAAATCAATTGCCAGGTCTTCGTGCGACTTAGCTCGCTGTGGCAACCCCTGACGAAAGGAGAAGCTGAAAAAAAAATGCATCGAGCAACAGCAGCATGGACATGAGTCTTTGTTGGTGAATGATTATGAATGAATGAATAATTCACCTTATAAACCCAAGTGGTGCTGCTGTGTTCTTTCAAAGAGAAGAGACAACCTTTCCTCACCAGCTACAGTCTTGTCTTGAACTTTAACCTTTACTTGCGGGCTGAGGGCTGTAGAGTCTGAGATGGAGCGCTTGGGTTTTTTTGTTAATTACTGAGCATTGCATGGTCTGACCTTGGTTTGAATTTGCTGGGACGTCCACTCCTGGGACTACTGATGCATAACATTAGATTATTTTTTATTGGATTCTGAAACACAATATTTGGAACATTTTTACTTTATATATCAGTAAAACTCAGCAAAGCCCTTTTAGCATTTTCTACTTGAACGGTGTCTGCAGGAAGCCATGATGGGAAGACTGTGGGTAGGCGTTTGAAAAACCTCTTATTTCTGCCCTCGACCAGTCCCACTACAGTGGACCTGTAGCCCCCAGCCATCTCCTACACACAAACACAACACACTCCATCCACCTCTCCCACTCTTCTCTTGCACATCCCAAAGATGTCAGAAAGACAATTGTCAAGAACTAAAGCTTTACACAATATTTTCTTTCTTCATCCCCTGTCCTGCCAGATAAAAAGATCCCCTCCCCTCCCTGAAAATTGAACATATGTCAAAATGGATTATGGAGCTCAAAGAAAAGGGTGTTTGCAGTAAAAGACGGTATGTTAGAACGTCAGCTATGAGTGTAGAACATCAACAGGATGTCCACAGATTTGGTTTCCAAGGAGGAAGTTGGTTTTTATAGAAATAAACACTGAGAAGATGTCACTACTGAGCACTTCAAGTTTTAAGAGACTTTTTGTCCAGAGTAATGAAAACAGTCCTCTCTTTTATGCTGTAACAAAACTTTAAACCTCTGCCTCGGGTATTTGGAGCAACTTTGTTCTGAGATCATGATCTATGGCTGCATCAAGCATTTTTCACAGGCCTGCTCTGTCCTTCTGTAAATGTTCCATAAATGTTCTTTGTCAGACACTGACAGAGAGGAAGTAATAACCTTCATGTTTTGGGACATTACATAATTAAAACCCTCCTGTATGAAGTACCAGTTTAATATGCAGGCTCAATAATCAAACTGTCTGACTGTGACGGAGAAGAGAACAAAGTTTTTATACATTTAATACAGGCTCCATCTGTAGTTTTGTCTGACGTATGTGAGGAAGTGTTGCATCGTAGAAACTGAGGCAATTGTGAGGACAAAAAAGCATGTGAAATAATCGATCATTTTGTAACGGCAACATGACTCCATCAAGGTTGTATCGAGCTGTTGTTTACCTGAGCTGGAACCTTAGTCTGGATTGAACCTACCAGTTTTTTTTTTTTTTTACTCTGAAGGTCTGAACAGACTTTTAATTTTGTGCAATTGAGAGATCAGCCTCGGCAATGCTTGCACTTTAAAGCCCCTATCTTCCTGATCTGGCACTGTTAGACTAGTTGTTGAACAGCATTCAAAAGGGAGTCCTCAAATTGTCGCACAACATTTGAGGGGTTCTTAATTTCCTTGTGTGAGTCGCAGAGGCTCGAAATATTGCTACTTAAATTTTAAACATAACTTGTCATAAATTTTCTCTCTTAGTTGTTGCAGATGTCATGAACCTGTTCTTCTCAGTTTAGTTTCTGTAGCCCTGGAGCTCTAAAAAATGGCTGCTCTTAAAATGGCCACACAACTTGTTGGGTTTCTTGGTCACAAACATTCAGAACTTAACATTTTTGCAAATTACATGCAACTTAAAAAAAGTCACGAGGTCTGAAAGCGTCCAAGTTCCTGTATGTCTCGACTTATTCACAATTTTTTATTTTTTTATTCTGTTTTAATTTGGTTATTTACCGGCATTAATTTTTTTCAGTCTCCCAAAGTTGTCTGAAAGTTTTTCGTATTTTCAGACTCATAAAAACTAAAGTCTTTCACAAAACACCTCATTCTAGGACTTAAATGTCTTTTGTCCACTTTGTTGTGATTTTGGAATGGACCAAGGTGGGGAGTGTGGTTGAAGACAACTTTGTTCCTTTGTGCAATAGTGAGGTAGTAATGGAGTCGAATCTGTTGTTATGTGAAAAAGTAAGCCAACTTTGCAGCTCAGGAACATGAAGTGACGAGATGCACCGTCTGCGAACACCCAGCCCGGGATTACAAAGTTCAAACAAGATGGCATGCCTTCATTTCACAGAAGAACTCTTGCCTGTTGTTGTTTTTAGCTGTAATTCATGAGCTCCTTGCTTGTTGTACTGAACAGGAAAAAATGTTTTGAGAATTTCATGTCCATCACACAGTTAATGCTTCAGTTCATACAAACAGATTTTGTTATGCTGCGTTTGGTTCTGGACTACTTGCCAGGTTTCTGAAAGCTCACATCTATGTGGGATGTAGCCGGCTCCATATTTAATTTTTAAAGCTGCACTATGTAACTTTGTAATGCAGTCTGTAACTTTTCTAACAATATATTTTTAACATATTTCTTCACTCTGTCACTATCTACTGACAGACTGATGTTAGACAAAGTAATCTCTGAAAAAAACTATAGTCCCCTTGCTTCTCTATCAGCATTTATAAAAACACTAAAAACACAGAGTGACCCGTCCTTAACCAGCCAATAAAAACAGAGTTTGAATTTGAATCAGCCAATAAAAACAGAGCTTGAATTTGAATTTCAGCAGAGCCTCCCCCTCAGAGCCATATATGGCTCTGAGGGGGAGGGATCAGAATGCTTTGCCTGTTGAAAATTTTTCTAAGTTCTGCACTCTACAGAAAGTTACACATAGCACCTTTAAAGAACCAAAGGCAGCTTAAAGCTGAACTGGTTCTGCAGCCATTGGCAGTTTTATGAACGAACTACAATTTGAGATGTTCATGATAAGGTCTGGATGTCTGCAATGACTGACTAATTTGAGAATAAATCTGTCTAGCAAATTTTTTGAACATTTTTAAAATTCCTGGGATACAACAGCACAGCTAGACCCAAGCATGCAAAGAGATTGAGAAACCCTGTACAGTAATTGTTTTGAGACGTTTTGGAGACTCCCTCCTGAATGCTGTTCATAGTTTGTAGACTAATGAAAACAGTAGAAAAAGTTATTAAAATAAAAGGCAGCTCACTTTTACAAACTGCACACAAAGCTATGTACAAACAAATAAAGGGTTGACCGGGCACGGGGTCAGATGTGGCTGCGCAGAAGGAATGGAAGCTGCCGTCATCTCTTCTGCAGATCACTTTTGTGCAGCACCACCCATCAGGCAGCCGATCCCTGTTCAGCTCCTCAGTTTCTTTCCACCAGTCATGGCTGATCATCTGGAACTGACATACAGTGTATTAGATTTTTATGCACATACACACAAAACTTGGGGGGTGGAGTGTAACTTTGTTGCTCCCCTTTTCCTTCCAAAGGTAAACGTTATTTTCTCTTTCAGCTTCTAATTAAAATAACACACCTCTGTGTTTAAAACCTTTGTATGCAAGGCAGCAGATAATATACATTCCTTCAATTAATGCTTCATTTATACAAACCGGATTCCAAAAAAGTTGGGACACTAAACAAATTGTGAATAAAAACTGAATGCAATGATGTGGAGGTGCCAACATCTAATATTTTATTCAGAATAGAACACAAATCACAGATCAAAAGTTTAAACTGAGAGAATGTATCATTTTAAGGGAAAAATATGTTGTTTCAAAATTTCATGGCGTCAACAAATCCCCAAAAAGTTGGGACAAGTCCATTTTTACCACTGTGTGGCATCCCCCCTTCTTCTTACAACACTCAACAGACGTCTGGGGACAGAGGAGACCAGTTTCTCAAGTTTAGAAATAGGAATGCTCTCCCATTCATGTCTAATACAGGCCTCTAACTGTTCAATCGTCTTGGGCCTTCTTTGTTGCACCTTCCTCTTTATGATGCACCAAATGTTCTCTATAGGTGAAAGATCTGGACTGCAGGCTGGACATTTCAGTACCGGATCCTTCTCCTACGTAGCCATGATGTTGTGATTGCTGCAGAATGTGGTCTGGCATTATCTTGTTGAAAAATGCAGGGTCTTCCCTGAAAGAGATGACGTCTAGATGGAGCATATGTTGTTCTAGAACCTGAACATAGTTCTCTGCATTAATGGAGCCTTTCCAGACATGCAAGCTGCCCATGCCACAAGCGCTCATGCAACCCCATACCATCAGTGATGCAGGCTTCTGAACGGAGCGTTGATAACAACTTGGGCTATCCTTGTCCTCTCTGGTCCAGATGACATGGCGTCCCAGTGTTCCATAAAGAACTTCAAATCGTGACTCATCTGACCACAGAACAGTCTTCCATTTTGCCACACTCCATTTTAAATGACCCCTGGCCCAGTGCAAACGTCTGAGCTTGTGGAGCTTGCTTAGAAATGGCTTCCTCTTTGCACTGTAGAGTTTCAGCTGGCAACGGCAGATGGCACGGTGGATTGTGTTCACTGACAATGCTTTCTGGAAGTATTCCTGAGCCCATTCTGTTATTTCCTTGACAGTGGCATTCCTGTTTGAGGTGCAGTGACGTTTAAGGGCCCGGAGATCACGAGCATCCAGTAGAGTTTTACGGCCTTGACCCTTACGCACAACGATTGTTCCAGATTCTCTGAATCTTTTGATGATGTTATGCACGGTTGATTATGATAACTTAAAGTCTTTGCTATTTTACGCTGGGTAACACCATTCTAGTATTGCTGCTCTATCTTTCTTCGCAACCATGGGGGAATTGGTGATCCTCTTACCATCTTGGCTTCTGAGAGACACTAGCTATGTTTACATGGACATAAGTACAGTACAGTAATCGGATCAAACGGCCGTTCGGAATAAAAACGTGACATGTAAACACCCTGTTAGGGTTATTTTTTGTTTATTCAGCATGAAACTTGTGAAATAATTTATATCAATGTTTAAAATTTGTGAAATAATTATAACCAAAATAATAATAATAACCGAAATAATTTGTGATCAGAACGAAGCGGGTGGTTTACGCCGATTCATAACCCAAACGGTGCGCATGAAAATGCTTGATCTGTTAGTTTTTATCTGATGGTGAAAAACTGACCTGACTGCACATGTGCGACTTTTTCATTTCCGCCTGGCTATATGCTAATAATATTAGCATGTCGGGGAAGCAAAACTGGTTGGGGAGCGACACAACATTTCTACTAGAAACGTTGAAAGAGCTCAAAATGACCTGTGTTACCTGTAGCTCAGCCAGGGAGTGCAGTAACCTCTCCACCGTCATTAAAACCTGTCGCGGGTCCATTTTAGGTGCTCAGGTTTGTTTATTTTCAGCCCGGAAGTAAACCGGAAGTAGAATTTCTTCTTCAATGTTTTTTTAAGGAGAGTTTAACAATCTGCGCATGTCAGTACTTCTGTTCAGAACAAAGCCTGCTGCATGTAAACGCTCGCCATGAACAGATTTTACCCATGTAAGCAATACATTTGAGTTATTTAATCTGAAAACATTTCAATCCAGTCAAAGAATTTTGCGCATGTAAACATAGCTACTGACACTCTGAGAAGCTCTTTTTATACCCAATCATGTTGTAAATTGACCTAATTAGTGTTAATTGGTCTTCCAGCTGTTCGTTATATGCTCAATTTCCTTTTTCCAGCCACTTATTGCTACTTGTCCCAACTTTTTTGGGATTTGTTGACACTGTGAAATTTTGAATCAACATATTTTTCCTTTAAAATGTTACATTTACTCAGATTAAACTTTTGATCTGTCATCTATGTTCTATTACGAATAAAATATTGACATTTGCCATCTCCACATCATTGCATTCAGTTTTTATTCACAATTTGTTTAGTGTCCCAAAGTTTTTGGAATCCATCCATCCATCCATTTTCGTCCGCTTATCCGGGGTCTGGTCGCGGGGGTAGCAGCCTAAGTAGGGAGGCCCAGACTTCCCTCTCCCCAGCCACATGGAGCAGCTCCTCTGGGGGAATCCCAAGGCATTCCCAGGCCAGCCGAGAAACATAGTCCCTCCAGCGTGTCCTGGGTCTTCCTCTGGGTCTGGGACCTCTGGGTCTGGGTTTTTGGAATCCGGTTTGTAATTTAAATATTGATTTTTGAAGCCAATGAAAGGTACTTAAATTGTTGCGCTTTTCTGAGCATTTTATTCCCTATCTATAATTTGTCTAACTCCTAATAAGACGACAGAGGGAAGAGAAACCTTTTTTTTAATGTTCAGTTTTAGTCAGACCTGGACCAACGTCTAATTTCTGGACCAACGTCTAATTTCTGGACCATTGTGAACTTTAGGCTCTGTAACTATTTTAGTTAGGATAAAGAAGACACTGAAAGAAAATCTTGACGCTTATCTTCTTCTTTTTTAAAGTTGGTGACAAAGTGCCAGCTGACATCAGAGTGACTTCCATAAAGTCTACCACCCTACGAGTGGACCAGTCCATCCTTACAGGTACTTGTCATCAGACAGCCTCTCCCATTGCAAATTGAATTTATACCATTTGGCCTATTATTTACATGTTATACTCGGGCATTCAATGCATTTTTTTTTTCTGTAGGAGAGTCCGTCTCCATCATCAAACACACAGACCCTGTTCCTGACCCCAGAGCTGTCAACCAGGACAAGAAGAACATGCTGTTTTCTGTGAGTGTGCCCGCTGCACCCCCCTGTGTCAAAACTCCCATTTAATTGAACTTGTTGACAAGATGTTAACTGTGGTTTTTGTCCTGGTTGTGGAACACTGGACCAACTCTACACCCTCAGCAGGATCCTGGAGGGTGCGTTGTAGTTTACCCAGCCAGTTTACATGTGCTTTGTCATGGGCATAGCCAGAATTTTATGAGGGGCGGTTCGTTTAAATAAGAAGTTGACCAAGCTAAACTAACATGCCTGGATAGGTCAATGGAAAAAGCGTTCGCCTTCCGTCCCAAACCTTATGGGTTCAATTCCCGCATGGTACAACTTTTTTTTTCTTTTATTCATTCCAGATTAAAAAAACACAAGAAAACTATTTACAAAGCAACAAGAAATAAAACAATACATGAAATGAAAGGAAGCAGAAGAAAAAAATAATCTTATCTGCCCTTCTCAAACTAATTTTTATTTTCAAACACTCTTTTATTGGATAAAAAAGAAGAATGTGTTAACCACAGGCATATTAACTCCTTTTTTTTATCCAATAAAAGACAAACGTAAAATTTGTTGTTTGAATCGAGTGTTTGGAAAAAAAAAGAAAATTAGTTTGAGAAGGGGCAGATAAGATTATTTTTTTCTTCTGCTTCCTTTCATTTCATGTATTGTTTTATTTCTTGTTGTTTTGTAAATAGTTTTCTTGTTTTTTTGATCTGGAATGAAATAATAAAAAAATTAAAAAACGTTGTACCATGCGGGAATTGAACCCATAAGGTTTGGGACGGAAGGCAAACGTTTTTTCCATTGACCTATCCAGGCATGTCAGTTTAGCTTGGTCAACTTCTCGTTTAAAAGTGGGCGGTTCATTCGAACCCCCCGAACCCCCCTTGCCTACGCCATTGGCTTTGTGGACTTGGAGAAGGCCTTTGACCGCGTCCTTCCGGGAACCCTGTGGGGGTTACTCAAGGAGTATGGGGTACCAGGCCCTTTGCTGTTTGGTCCCTGTATGACCAGTATCGGAGCTTGGTCCGCATTGACAGCAGTTAAGGCTGAAATATACCTGAGCGTACATGTAGTACGCCTCTGTACGACGTACGTACGCTAAGGCAAAAGCGTAGCCCCGCGCAGCCCCTCAGGGCACGAACGTGCAAAGCTCTTTTTTTACGACCGCGAACGCGATGCGCGGTGTCTGACCATAAACTTCCCCGGCACTGGACTGTTTTGTATGTTACACAAATGAATTAAATTCCTCTTCTTATCGCTGATCGGGCCTTTTCTTTTGTTTTTTTGCCTAAAGTCAAGTAATCGCTTCTTCCTCCGTTCACTCATGACTGAAATGAATGAATTCAGGTCCTACCTGGGTGCGCGAGGCTTTATATTCCCTGGTGGGCTGCAGGAAAAGCGCTCCCTGTTATTATTTTTATTTCTGAGAGAACTTTTTATAACATATAAAGTAGAAACACCGCAGAAGAACACCGCAACCGGCTGCTCATAGAGTGAGCTGACGAGCTGACGAGCTGTCAATCATTTCAGTAGGCGTGTCAGCAAGTGACCAATCAGCGACCTCAGTTTGTCCCCCTCTGCTCGCAGCTGCTCGGGGCTGCTCACATGACGACCAGGATTTTGGAGCGAAACAACAAGGATTTGGAGCGAAAACGCGAGCATTTGAAAAGCGTAGCTTCTGAAGCTATATCAGCGAAACGCATGTGCACAAAATGCGCGTGTAGAGTGGCGTAACGAGGACGCTCAGGTATATTCAGCCTTAAGTCGGGCTCGTTCCCGGTGAGAGCTGGACTCAACCAAGTTGCCCTTTGTCACCGATTCTGTTCAGAACTTTTATGGACAGAATTTTTAGGTGCAGCCAAGGTGTTGAGGGGATCCATTTTGGTGTCCTTAAGATCGTGTCTCTGCTTTTTGCAGATGATGTGCTCCTATTGGATTCATCAGGTCGTGATCTGTAGCTTTCACTGAAGGGGTTCAAAGCCAAGTGTTAAGTGACTGAGATGAGGATCAGTTCCTCCAAGTCCGAGGCCATGGTCTTGAGCCGGAAAAGGGTAGAGTGCCCTCTCCGGGTCGGGTAGGAGGTCCTGCCCCAAGTGGAGGTGTTTAAGTACCTCAGGGTCTTGTTCACTAGTGAGGAAAAAATTGAGTGAAAGATTGATAGGCAGATAGGTGCAGCATCTGCAGTGAAGCGAGTGCTGTACCAGTCTGTCGTGGTGAAGAGAGAGCTGAGTCAAAAGATGAAGCTCTCGATTTACCAGTCGATCTACGTTTCTATCTTCATCTATGGTCATGAGCTTTGGGTTGTGACTGAAAGAACAAGATCAAGGATACTGTACAGGCAGCCGAAATGATTTTTCTCTTCAGGGTGTCTGGGCTCTCCCTTAGAGATAGGGTGAGAAGCTCAGTCATCCAGGAGGGACTCAGAGTAGAGCCGCTGCTTCTCCACATCGAGAGGAGCCAGTTGAGGTGGCTGAGGCATCTGGTTAGGATGCCTCCTGGACGCCTCCCTGGTGAGGTGTTCCGGGCATGTCCCACCGGGAGGAGACCCAGAGGAAGACCCAGGACACGCTGGAGGGACTATGTTTCTCGGCTGGCCTGGGAACGCCTTGAGATTCCCCTGGAGGGGCTGGCCCAAGTGGCTGGGGAGAGGGAAGTCTGGGCCTCCCTACTTAGGCTGCTAGCCCTGCAACCCAACCCCAGATAAGCGGAAGAGGATGAATGAATGGATGTTACTGCTGGGGGGTAACAGTACCCAAAAATCATGTTTCACTATATTTTTGACACAAGGGAAACAAAATAAATACCTGTAAATGCTTTTTAATGACTTTTTTGTATCTGCAACTTCTTGGTAGCTTTCTGACTTGTATATCTAAAAGTAACTTGTTTAATTTCTTTCACTCGTGCTCAGTTTTTGCTCCGTTTGTCTCAGGGCACCAACATTGCAGCAGGTCGAGCCATCGGAGTGGTTGTCGCGACGGGCGTCAAAACAGAGATCGGCAAGATCCGCAATCAGATGGTGTCCACGGAGCAAGAAAAGACGCCGTTGCAGCAGAAGCTGGACGAGTTTAGCCAGCAGCTATCAAAGGTCATCTCCTTGATCTGCGTGGCCGTGTGGGTCATCAACATTGGCCACTTTGGAGATCCGGTCCATGGCGGGTCCTGGGTCAGAGGAGCCATCTATTACTTTAAGATTGCTGTCGCTCTGGCTGTGGCTGCCATCCCAGAGGGTCTGCCTGCCGTCATCACCACCTGCCTCGCTCTCGGCACACGGCGCATGGCCAAAAAGAACGCCATCGTCCGCAGCCTACCATCAGTGGAAACTCTGGGCTGCACGTCGGTTATCTGCTCTGACAAAACGGGAACTCTCACCACCAACCAGATGTCCGTCTGCAGGGTA
>JBBPBX010002242.1:12176-34533 GCA_038048925.1 Garcialebias charrua | reverse complement strand
TTTGACATTTGTAAAGAGTGACAAAGCAGCATATGAGGTTAATGTACACAGTATATGTATGAGGTATTTGATATTGGTATAGAGATAAAGTGGCATTATGCAATAAGGCTAGTAAAAAGAATATATACTGTATATCAGCAGTAGTGTAGATATAAAAAGTCTAGATGTAAACAGTAGTAATAACTGTAAACGGTAGTAATAAATGTAAACAGTAAATGTATACAGTAGTAAGACTATAGGCAGTAATGTAATACAAACATTAGTGCAATATGAGAAGTAGTGCAAACTGAATGAGCACATGACCGTGAGTTGAGTCCATTGTTAAAAACTTTGTGTTGTGTGGTAATGTGTGAACGTTTTTTGTGATTAAGGCAGTACAAGGGGGAGGGGAGGCAGAGCAGGCAGAGAGTTAAGCATCCTGACTGCCTGATGAACAGAGCTGTCTCTCAGTCTGCTGGTTCGAGCCTGGAGACTCCTCAGTCTCCTCCCTGATGGCAACAGGCTGTTAGCAAAATATCTCATAAACCACTGATAAAAATAATTATTGAAAACTTTAGAAAATAACCATTGGGTTACTTCTTCAATTCAAGATGGCTGCACATTCATCCATCTATTATCTTTTACCCGCTTCTTACTTTTTGGGTCGCAGGAGTCTCTGGTGCTCATATCTAGCCATCACTGTGCGAGAGAAGAAGACCCTGGACAGGTCTCCAGTCCATCACAGACACATAGAGACAAATGAGACAAACAACCATTCACTCTCTCACTCACACCTAGAGACAATTTAGAGTTACCAATCAGTCTAACATGCATGTTTTTGGTCTGTGGGAGGAAACCGGAGTGCATGATGAAAACCCACGCATGCACGGAGAGAACATGCAAACTCCATCCAGAAAGGCCCCTGGCAGGGATTTGAACCGGGACGACCTCGCTGAGAGGCAGCAGCTCTACCAACTGAGCCACCTGAGAAATAAATTCACTGGGCAATATTCATCCCTTAGAGAAATACTGTAATTTTACCAAAGTAATTAGTTTTTTATAGATTTTGCCACATTAGACTTATACTTTGTCATGTAAGAGTCAAAAAGAGCGACGTCTTCCTCTGTTTTAGAGTTGTGTTTTTCAAAGCAAATCAACTGGACGTGCAGATGATCCAGCTGACAGCAGGAAACAGACGGGTCAGAACAACCCAGCACTTGACATTGTATTGTCAGAGAAGGGAAAAGAACCTCAAAACACCCCCCATAGCCTCCTCTGTGTTTTAAAATGGAGTCATGGATCTACATTTTTTTGTTCATCTGAGCTGAGGGTTCATTGTCTAAACGCACCTCCTTTCCTCCCGAGATGACGTGGAGTGACTGTGGGATTACTGCGCAGCAGCAGAGGAGTTCCCTGCAGCAGGAGGGGCATGGATGAGTTATTTTAGCACAACCCTGACGTGACGGCCTCTGGGCCAGAAAAGAAGGAGCGAGAGAATCAACAGACTGACACCAGTTAATGTTGACTTTCTCCTGCACTCTCTGGCTGGCAGCTCTTTGCTGTGAGATAGGAACACGCACATGTTTACATTCTCAATAATAATTAAACTTCCAACCCCCCCTTCTTTCCAGCATGGTGTTTCCTGACGATAACATCCTTTAACTCTTCCCTGGTTGGGATTATGTTCTGCTTTGATCGCTGCTGTGAACTATATTTGTCTGTTTATGTGTGAACTGGTCTGCAGCCAGCGGTCCTGGCAGCACGGTGCAGATGGGGTATCCCCACACTGTTGGGATTTCCAGGGATTCCCCTCTCGTTCCAGACACGTACTTCCCTTTTCTCTTCACTCACACACGCTCCATTGCAGATGCTGTAAAACAGGCTAGTCACCACAAATCCCCACATAACCTCAGAAGAAGCTGGAGGGGGGAAATAAAAAAAGATATCTTCTGCCAGCACCAGTGAGTCACATGGATCACACTGTGCCCTGTTTCCCTGGAGACCCCAGTGGCTCACACCATGACGGGGAAATCTGCACAGATCCATCTAAAAAGTAAATCATACCCTTTTGACTTCTCCACGCTTTGTCATCTTACAACCACAAAGCTTAAAGTATTTTACTGGGATTTCATGTGATAGCACAACACAAAGTTTTGTTTTTATACAAATAAAAACCTGGTTTTTGAGTTTAACTCTCTTCACTCTGATACCCCAAAATAAAATCAGTGCCACTAATTATCTCCAGAAATCACCTAATTAATAAATAAAGTCCATCTGTGTGTAATGTGATTCCTGCAGTTCTGCTAGTCACTCAAAATAAATTATTTCAAGATGCTTTTTCCAGTCAGTCCCAACATTTAGGCATTGGGCAGCACGGTGGCACAACTGGTAGAGCTGCTGCCTCTTAGCGAGCAGGTCCCCGGTTCAAATCCCGGTCCGGGGGCCTTTCTGGGTGGAGTTTGCATGTTCTCTCCGTGCATGCGTGGGTTTTCTCCGGGTGCTCCGGTTTCCTCCCACAGTCCAAAAAACATGCATGTTAGGCTGATTGGTAACTCTAAATTGACCCTGGGTGTGAGTGAGACAGGTCCCTCTTGTAAATGAGTCCCTGTGGCTCAACGAGGCTAGCCTGTGTAAATAAAGGTTGAATGAATTTAAACATACTGTGTTGTGGTCAATAATTTATTTATTTATTTATTTACACAAATTTTTCCACAGTTATACAGAAAACTGGGGATGGCCTGGTCCACCTGCATAGCAAACAAAAAGAAGCTTTGCACAAATATCTCTACTGTCACTGATGATTGCTGACGGGATCATTTTAACCTACTGTATCTTCTTATCCAGGCTTTAAGAAGGTTGTAAAAGAACATTTTTTAATTTCTTACGTATGTTACTCTTTTTTGCTTTTGTTGAAGTGTTTTCACAACTTGCCTTTTTCAAATGTTGCAGTAGATTAGAGGTTAAAGGTGCAGTCTGCAGTTTCTGTAGAACGCAGCACTTAGAAAAATTTCAACAGGCAAAGCATTCTGATCCCTCCCCCTCAGAGCCATATATGGCTCTGCTCCCCCTTGCTCTCGCTGAAATTCAGCTCTGCCTCCTTAGCTCCGCCTCCACTGCATGTCCTTGTCAGCCGCTGCGAAGTTCTGTGTTTATATGTTAATAAAAGGTTCTAAAAAATAAAATAAAAACATGGAGCGCTGGTCCAGCACACCAGAACACCATGAAATCTGCTGAGTCTCGCGCAACCACGTTGGACATGAGTTTAGTTCGCTCGTGACAAATTCATTCATTTCCTCAATGTTTCAGTCATGGAGTCAGCGGAGGAGGAAGCGATCACTTGACTTTTGGCAAAAAAACAAAAGAAAAGTCCAGATCAGGGATGAAGAAGGGGAATTTAATACATTTGTGTCACATACAAAACAGTTTTGCATCGCTTTGCAATCCTTTGAACGAGAACGTGCGCGGCCGCGGGCTGGGACAGGCGGGGGCGTGGGTTAGGAGCGTGAGAAGTGAGAAGCTCTGTTTTTATTGGCTGGTTAACGGCGGGTCACTGTGGCTTTTTAGAAATGCTTTTAGTAACACCTGGAGAAGCAAGGGGAATATAGTTTTTTTCAGAGATTACTTTGTCTAACATCAGTCTGTCAGGAGATAGTGACAGAGTGAAGAAATATGTTAAAAATATATTTTTAGAAAACTTACAGACTGCACTACAGAAACTGCAGACTGCACCTTTAATAAACATCAGGAACCCAACAGGAGATTGTTGCATTTTTAAAGTTTGGATATTCACTACATTCACTAGTTTTTGTTTTCTTTCTAAGAGACCATAATAACGTTAAAAGGCTTCTAATTTTAAATCTGTCACATTAAAAGCAGCTTGAAGTTCTTCTTGGTAGATCCGGCCACACCTGTGTTTACTTCAGGTACAGTTCCTAGAATTCAGGAGATACTATTTGAACAAATTTGTTACTAAAACAACAGTTTATAAAATGGGCACATGCTTATTCTTATTTTGTGTTATTGTATTAAAGACAGCTGTTTCTGTCATTATGGATGAGTAGGTTTTTTTTTTCTCTTCACCTTGACGAGGTAAATGTTCTGCAGAGTTTGGAGGTGTGAAGGGTTATTAGCAGCTCGTAGACTGACTTCTTCTCCCAGATCGTCTGACGATCACAGCCTTTAAATTCAAATTTACTGCTGTATCACAAACTCTGTGATGGCAAATTTGTAGCATAACTGTTTTGTATATTACAAAATGTTCCACTGTTTTTATAAACTGTAAATTTTAGAAGTCTTTGTTTTGACCATTTTAATATGTAGCTGCTGAGGTAAAGGCATTGAGAAATTCAGGTCTGATCACTGTTTTTATTGGGATAAATGGAGGAAAATGTTCGCAATGATGCAGTAAAAGTGTATTAATTAAACCCAACAATTTTCAGTCAGGTCACCTGGACAGTTTCTTTATTTGTGCTGAAACATTTCACCTTCCATCCAGAAGGCTTCTTCAGTCAAGGAAGCACACAACACAAAACTGATTCTTCCCTCAACAGCTTACTCCAAAGTGGAACAAACCAGTTATGTTGGTGCAAAGATGGTCTCTTTGGCACACACCCTCCTCCGGTGCCAGCCCTCTTCCTCGTCGACAGTCATGTCAAACTGGTTCAAAACCAACAAAGTCCATGATCAATGATCCAGGTATACAATCCAACAATTTTCAGTCAGGTCATCTGGACAGTTTCTTTTTTTTTTGGTGCTTTTTTTGGCTAAGCCTTCTGGATGGAAGGTGAAACGTGTCAGCACAAAAAAAGAAACTCTCCAGATGACCTGACTGAACAATGTGGGATTGTATACCTGGATTATTGAGCATGGAATTTGTATTAATTAAACTACATGTTATCCCCAAAATCACAGTATTCTCAGTATATTCTTGAATTATTATGACAGGTATTTGTAGTTGTATTATTACACCAGACTACATAATGTTAATGTAAACTTACTGCCACCATTGTGTTGTAAACGGAAGTGCTGGCATCAGGCAGTCCAGGTGGAGTCTGGAAAAACGGTGCCTGCACTGCTTACACCATAGTGCGATGTAAATGTCCCACTGTTTATCTCATACATATGCAATGTACACAATGGGAACGCATCATGTTGCACATTATCACAAACCTTTACAAACTATGCTGTATTTCTTCATGCACTGAGCAACATAAAATAGTTTAAAATTATGCCAACATTTGTAGCCAAATACAAATCAATGTGGCAGTAGTCTAATGTAGAACAAAGTCTACTGTATTGCTTAAAATATATTTATAAAATTAAAGGGGACCACATATTGGTTTTTTAAATTTTTATGGTATGTCTGTGTGCTATCCAGACCCCGTTCATTCAATTTAATACAAAAAATAATTCTTAGATAATAAATTATACCCTTTTTAATTCTGCCATTTCTAACTTCCGTTCTAAACGACCTGTTTATGATAATGAGCTCTGAAGTCCACGCCCGTCAAAACTCTGTCTCCGCCCTCTGTAACTGCCAGTATCTCAAATCTGTTGTTGTTTTAAAATTAGCCTTTTTTTATTACTCGTTTGACTTACTGTTAGTGCTAGCTTAAAAAATAACTTACCGAAAGCTGTTTGTGTGCGCCGCCATTAGCTGCTCCTTTTTATCATGCCCTCCCGAATCCGAGCTCTTCCTCCTCCTTCGGTAACAAACAGCCCGCGTAGCTCCTGCTAGTTGCATGCAGCGCTTTGGTCCACGGCTGCACATCCAATCCAGACAAACGCAAAGAGTGTTTCCAGTTAATTTGTCCATATGAGGCAACCTAACCTCTGACCGGACCGGACCCACACTGTCCTCAAAAGCCAGCAGCTAACTGCAGCCCGATCTCTCCGGAAAAAAAAAAAAAAAAGATGCCGCGACCGGGAAGCGAACCCGTGTCCTTCGGATAACGAGTCCAATTCACTACCTCTAGACCAACCGGGCAGTTATGCAAAAAGCAGTCTTTCATCGTATAAGAAACAATCACAACCACCTACATTTAGAACGCTGAAGTTTTGATTAGATTTTGATGAAGTGAAAGGTATTCTTAAAATAAATAAGTTGCTAATCTGAAAATATATCGATCAGTGGTGCTTGATGGTACAGACTGTCGTCCCGCGAGTAAGTGTGTGTGTGTGCACAGTTTTCTGCCGGCTGCGCGTTGGGAGCGATATTACACTAAAAATTGAACTAAAACGTAAAAATAACAATTATAAAGTATTATTATGTCGATGTATATATCTAGTTTCACCCCGATTTCTCCGAAACAAAAGGCTTTAAATAAAAAGGGGGAAAAAAACGATGCCGTTGACAAGATGCGAACTCTGGTCTCCTGCGTGCCGCTCAAGTGTCGTAACCGCTCAACCAAACTGACAGTTGTGCAAGAGCAGTCCTTCATCATATAAGAAACAAGTCCAAACCGCGAGAGTGTGTGTGCACAGTTTCAAACCGCGAGAGTGTGTGTGCACAGTTTCAACGAGACAGAGTTCATTCAAACAAGGTAATAAAACATTCTGGTTTTACTCAAGATGTGCTGCTGGCTGGAGCAGGGCTGAGCCCATAGCCCCCCCGGGGGCTAAATAAATGAATAAATAAATAAATGACCGCCAGGTCAGTTCCTAAACTGCTCGGCAACCGTGACGTTTTTTATACTGAAGTGGGTTGAGCCGCACCAGGGGTTGCTAGGTGAGGGGCTGGACTCAGGTTTGGTGTGGGTTGTGGCTGCGGTTTGTGACGTCACAAACCGCAGGAAGTGCAATCGGAGTGTTTCTATCTAAGATAAATAAATCTACTTAGAGTAAATAAACCACTGGGTGCATTTTTTTAGCACTAGGACTGTTTTTTTATGAAGTACATACCCAAAGTTCAGTAAAAAAAACATTAAAAAGTGAATTTTGAATGTGTGGTCCCCTTTAAATATAATTTTTTGTTTTACTGTATATGTAAATCATTTTATTTCAAAACAATTGAACTTTCAGTCATTTTCACAAAGGTAGAAAATGATTTCCTAACAAAATTTCCCTAACAAAAATAGTTCAATGTTTGTTGTTTTTATATCAGATCATGTATTTTCTATCTGCAGTGGTCACAATTATTTGGAAAATATTGTTGTTTTAGATATCAGCCAAAATACAGTGATGGATGCCCTGAAGAGCTTAAGTATCCAACTGTAAATGAAGTGGAGAAAATCAAAAGCATCTTATTAAATGCATAGTATTTAAATGAGATGTGTTTGAACAGTATTATAAACCCCAACCTCCTTGTTTTGTTTTCATTTGTATTGCTTGGGGTGGAGATGGGGTGTGGATGCAAAAATATTTGCCAACAAAGCCAGTCCTTAAACAGCTCAGGGACTTTTCCTGCCATTCATTTTGCCTGTTGTTCAGCAGCATGTTTGGTGAATCTCAACCCCCACGATACTTGCACGGTCAAAAATACATCAAACAAAACAGAATTGTATAAATGTTTGGAATATATTCATTTCACTAGCGCTATACTGTTCAAAGCTACTTACTACAATTTGATTTAATTTTAAAAGGGCAACATAAAAAAAGCCCTAATTATTGTGCTGCACTCTACAATATATGCACTTTTGTAAATGCCCATTTTAAACCCATCAAATGTAGAAAAAAAGGACTGTGCATGCATCAGTTAGAGCAGGGCTTGTTGTTGGTTTTGGGCCTGGTTCTTTTACAGCGCCATTCCAGGACATTGAACCAGAATAGTTCTACTTTGTACCTCAGCACTGTGTTTAGGGCCATTGTCCTGCTAGAAACTGAACATTTGTCCAAGTCCCAAATCTCTAGAAGTTTCTATTCTTGACAAATCAATTTTTCTTTCAACCCTGACCAATTTTCCAGACGTTACTAATGAAAAACCTCCCCGCGTCATGATGTTGCCTCCACCTAGCTTCACTGTTGGAATGGTTGGAATGGTGTCCTCAGCATGACAAGTGTTAGGTTTTGTGAGACGACAAAGAAATTTGATGCCTTTGATTGCCAGAATGTTTAATTTTAGTCTCATTTAAAGTTGCACTCTGCAGTTTTTTGTAGAACGCAGCACTTAGGAAAATTTTCATCTGGGAAAGCATTCTGGTCCCTCCCCACTCGGAGCCATATATGGCTCAGCTCACTCTTGCTGTCGGTGAAATTCAGCTCTGCTTCCGAATGCTCCGCCTCCACTGCATGTCTTGTCAGCAGCTACGAAGTTCTGTGATTATATGTTAATAAAACGTTCTAAAAAATAAAATAAAAATGGGGAGCACTGGTCCAGCACACCAGAACACCATGAAATCTGCTGAGCTGCGCGCGGCCACGTTGGACATGAGTTTAATTCGCTCGTGACAAATTCATTCATTTCCTCAATGTTTCTGTCATGACTCAGCGGAGGAGGAAGCGATCACTTGACTTTTGGCAAAAAAAACAAAAGTCCAGATCAGGGATGAAGAAGGGGAATTTAATACATTTGTGTCACATACAAAACAGTTTTGCATCGCTTTGCAATTATTTCAACGAGAACCTGCGCGGCCGCTGCGGGCTGGGACAGGGGGGCGTGGGTTAGGAGCGTGAGAAGTGAGAAGCTCTGTTTTTATTGGCTGGTTAACGGCGGGTCACTGTGGCTTTTTAGAAATTCTTATTTACCACCTGGAGAAGCAAGGGGACTATAGTTTTTTTCAGAGATTACTTTGTCTAACATCAGTCTGTCAGGAGATAGTGACAGAGTGAAGAAATATGTTAAAAATATATTTTTAGACAACTTACAGACTGCACTACAGAACTGCAGACTGCAGCTTTAACCACAGCACTTTTTCCACATAATTTTGAGTCTCCAAACACCCAAACAATGCCATTTTTCTTTAAACAACTGATTTTTCTAGACCACTCTTCCATCTGTGCAGCTTATAACGGTTCTATGAACAGACACTCACTTTGCAAAGGAGCAGGCCAACTCCATTGGGTTTGTCTTTGTCCTCCTGGATGTTTCAATGAATAATGCCCCCCTCACCCAGCCCGTTAATTTTGGTGGTCCTCGCTTTCTTGGCTGGTTTACAGTAGTGGTATCATCTTTCCATTTCCTAAAAAGGAATTCAGTGGTGCAACATGGTGGTGCAGTCGATGGAGCTACCGCCTCTTGGCGAGAAGGTAGCTGGATCGAATCTCGGCCAGGGGGCCATTCTTGGTGGAGCTTTCATGTTCTCTCCATGCATGCCCAGGTTTCCTCCCACAGACCAAACACATGCATGTTAGGCTGATTGGTAACTCTAAATTGTCCCTAGGTAAAACAAAGAGAGCGAGTGAATGGTTGTTTGTCTCATTTTTCTCTGTGTCCCTGTGATGGACTGGAGACTAGAGGGTGTCCCCTGCCTCTCGCACAGTGATAGCTGGACATGGACACCAGTGACCTGAAAAGGAAAAAGCTGGTAATAATAGATGGATGGAAATCAGTGTTGGTGTATTGGATTGTCAGGATTTGTGATGTTTGTAATAACCCAGCCCTTTTCTGTACTTCAATATAATTTTGTCTCCAAACTGTGTGGAGAGTTTCTTGGTCTTTCCATAGTCCTTTGCTTGGTGGTAGACCTTACTCCTTAGAGGTGGTACAGTGGTGTAGATTTAAGACGGGTGTACATGTACTGAGATGTGTTCACTCCTTTATCTTCCACACTAGTGTTGTAGTCGAGACCACCTAACCCGAGAACAAGTTAAGACCAAGACCAGAGTGTACAGAGACCGACACAGGACCAAGAATTTTGGGGTCCGAGACCAAGTGGAGAGTGACCAAGACCTCAAGTCTTGGAGCTCAATCTTTTCACAGATTATCTGTACCAGCTTACTTTCACTCCTGGTTGTGACATTACATTCTGTTGTCTGTATTGATCTGTTGATACAAGTCATCAAGATGGCCGCGCTCAGTGCAGCCGCAGCTTCACGAGTTCCCGGATCATCTCTAGTTTTTAGTAATTTTAAAAGTGTTTTTGTACCTGACTCTGCGCGTGTTTTGCGGGTGAATTACAGCCGAACTGATCTGTTAAGAATTGGAGCGGATTTACCACAGGGCACAGCTGAAATCAGCAACGAACTCAAATCAGAACTCGGAAGATTGGACCTGCTAAAAACGTCCTTCTGGAAGCAGATGCACTCCAGGGGAAAGAAAAGGAAGCGCTGCTCACGAGGAAAGAAGCGGGGTTGTCGTGCAGGAATTATGACGAGAATGCGGAAAGACGCTATAACCGGTAAACCCCCGATGCCGGCTCTTTTCCTGTCTAACGTTCGCTCACTCGACAACAAGATGGATCTACTTCGTTTGAGGGTAACCACGTCGGAGGAGATGAGAAGATGTTCCGTGCTTTGTCTTACGGAAACGTGGATTTCTGAGGAGACTCCAGACTCTGTTTACGAGCTGGACGACCGGCTCTTTTTCAGAACAGACCGGTGCTTCGAGACTACGGGGAAAACGCGAGGTGGCGGTGTTTGTATTTACGTACACAAAGATTGGTGCACGAACTGTGCTGTGATAAAAAGAGCTTGTTCAGCTGCCGTGGAGTTGATCACAATAAGATGTAGGCCGCATTATATGCCACGTGACTATTCAGTGATCGTAATCAGCGTTATTTACATAGCACCCGATGCTAATGCTAATGACGCCCAGGGAGAGATTCATGACTTACTCACCTCGCTGCAGTGTAAATATCCTGAGGGGCTTTTCATTGTTTGCGGGGACGTCAATCACGTGGATCTCCAGGTGTCCCTCCCAGCCTTCAATAAGAACGTCTTCGCAGCTACGAGAGGAGATAAAATACTCGACCAAGTCTTCACAAATGTAAAGGGGGCATACACGGCGAAGACACGCCCAGCGCTCGGATCTTCCGATCACGACTCTCTGATTCTGGCCCCAAGAGAACTCCCTCCACTCAGGCGCTCAAAGCCGGAACAAAGAGAAATAACAATCTGGCCTCAAGATAGTTCCCCCATGTTGAGAGACTGTTTTGAGAGGACAAACTGGTCTGTTTTCAGAGAAGCAGCCACTGATGGTAGTTCAGTGGACATGGAACTGTACGCTTCCTCAGTCCTGGGTTACATCAGTACATGCTCTGAAAATGTATCCATAAAAAAATATGTGAAATCCTACCCGAACCGGAAACCCTGGTTAAATAAAGAAGTTCACGCCTTGCTAGCAGCCAGAGACACTGCATTCAAGTCAGGAGATAAAGTGGAACTGAGAAAGAGCAGGAATGAACTGAAGGATGGCATTAAGAAGGCCAAGGCCACGTATGCACAGAGGATCGAGGGACAGTTCACCTCACAAGACCCACGGAGCATGTGGAAGGGTATTAAATGCATAACAGATTACAAAGGCAAAAACAAACAATGCCCCAGGGACCCATCTCTGCCTGATGCCCTCAATAAGTTTTATGCACGTTTTGATGATCCAAACAGACCTGCTAGCACCAGACTCACCTCATCACCAGATGAAGAGCATCTCAGGGTGTCCGCAGCAGAAGTGAGAGGCAGTCTCAGAAAGATTAATCCTCATAAAGCAACCGGACCAGACAACATCCCAGGGAAAGTTCTGAAGGAATGTGCGGACCAGCTCTGTGAGGTGCTGGCTGACATCTTCACCACCTCACTTGCACTGGAGTCAGTTCCCACCTGCCTGAAGACCGCGACCATCATCCCAGTCCCAAAGAGCTCCACAGTGACTGGTCTGAATGACTATAGACCGGTGGCCCTCACCCCGATAGTCGCTAAATGTTTTGAGAAACTGGTCATGTCCCACATCAAGGCAACCGTCAACATCAATGAGGACCCTCATCAATACGCATACCGTGAGAACCGATCAACAGAGGACGCCATTTCTTCCGTGGTCCACACTGCTCTCACCCACCTGGATCAGAAAGACTCATACGTGCGTCTGCTCTTTGTGGACTTCACATCTGCCTTCAACACCATGATCCCCCAAACTCTGATAGACAAACTATCTACACTTGGACTAAGCCCCTCTATTTGTAACTGGATACTAGACTTCTTAACAGACAGACCACAGTCCGTGAAGATCCACAACTTCTCCTCCTCCACCATAACCCTCAGCACTGGCTCTCCTCAGGGATGTGTGCTGAGCCCCCTTCTGTTCACTCTGCTCACATATGATTGTACAGCCACACTTCCAGGCTGTCATATTGTTAAGTTTGCAGATGATACAGCGGTGGTGGGATGCATCACAAACAATGATGAGTCCAGCTACAGACAGGAGGTGGAACACCTGGAGAGCTGGTGCAAAGAGAATAATCTTCACATGAATGTGAAGAAGACAAAGGAGATGATTGTGGACTTCAGAAGGAACAAACACACCCATGCCCCACTGATAATAGGTGGGTCTGCAGTGGAAGTGGTCTCCAGCTACAAATACTTGGGTGTACACATGAATGATAACCTCAGCTGGAGCAACAACACCACCAGCCTGATCAAGAAAGGTCATCAGAGACTCTACTTCCTCAGACGGCTGAGACGAGCCGGTCTGAGCAGCCCAGTTCTCACCTCGTTCTACAGGTGTGCAGTGGAGAGCATCCTGTGCTCCAGCATCAACGTGTGGCATGGAGGCTGCACAGTTGAAGAGAGGAAAGCTCTGCAGAGAGTGGTGAAGGCTGCACAGAAGTCTGTTGGAGTCAGTCTCCCCACCATCACAGACATTTACACCTCTAGATGCAGGAAAAGAGCCACCTGTATCATGAAAGACCTCACTCATCCAGCACACTCACTCTTTGCCCCACTCCCCTCAGGACGGAGGTTGAGGAGCATCAAGTGTAGAACCACTAGACTGAGGAACAGCTTCTACCCTGAGGCTGTTAGACTCATGAATAAATAAAAATAAAATTAAAATAAACACTGCAAAATATCACATCATGGTGATGCTGATATGTTTTCTTGTTGCTGTGTTCATCTGTGTTCATCTGTGACCATCTGCTCATACAAACTCATGTTCGTGCTGCTGTTTATTCCCACTATATTAGGCTTAGTGTATTACTAGTTGATGTTTTTCTTAGTTAGTTCTCGATGTTATTACTGTTTTTCTCTTTCATTTGTTGTTGGATGTAACTGGGACCTCGTGTACATAATCTCGTTTTCATCTCATGTACCACATGCGGTGCAAATGACAATAAAGACTCTCTGACTCTCTCTGACTCTGATACAGAACCATGTGCGAGTGAAAAAGGGTGGGCGTGACAGCGGTAACAAAAACGTATTTAGGAACGAGTAACATTATCGCTTGAATTTGAATGTTTTGCATCCAGTAAAAACATGGATGTTAACAAATAAACTGGACAATATTCTGGCAATTTAGTGATATTTCCACAGTTGTGGTCTTGACTGGTCTTGAAATAAAATCCCGAGTCCTCAATGTCCGAGACAGAGACAAGACAGAGACCAAATGCGGTCGAGTCAGAGTTGAGACCAAGACCATCAAAAAGTGCTCTTGAGACCAGTCTCAAGACCAAGACCGGTCTCGAGTACTACGATACTATTCCACTCCATCTTATTTAACTGTGGTGTGTAAAAGTGATGGCTGGGGCTTAAAAGCAAGCGGTGTGATACACTTTTCAGTTGTAGATTATTTTTTTATTTTGTTTACATTTCCCCCATTTTATTTTATTAATCTAAGCTCTATTATATATAATCAGACTGAAATACATTTTTATTCCAATATCTTAGTAAACAAAACACATTAAAAATATTTAGCTTTTGCTACTTTTGGTCAACTTTTGACAATAGGCCTTTCAGCTTCCAGAGTTAGGATTGTACAGATTCTATCTTTTGACTCTTCCTGTAACAATTTCAAAGCAGTCTGCTGCAGCAGCAGAGAATCAAGCTCTGCTCTAATTAATTAAACTCATCTGATATCCCCCTGTGTTTGCCTTGTCTCCTCTCACAGATGTTCATCGCAGATAAAGCAGAGGAGTCCAGCTGCACCCTGCACGAGTTCTCAATAACTGGTTCTACATATGCTCCTGAGGGACAAATGTGAGTGTGGCACATGTATGACTTACTGCTGGTAACACACGACTGTCCTCTTAACTCACTGGATCATCTAGAGCAGGGGTCTGCAACCTTTGCAATCAAAAGAGCCATTTTACGCCTTCATTCAATTAAAAGTGTTCAGAGCCACAACATGCTGCAACTGTGGTTATCAACTGGTGGCCCATGGGCCACTTTAGGTTTGTTGGAAGGGGCTTTTGTGGCCACTAGGGGTGACATTATAAAATAAAACAACTACCGGTAATAATTTATATTTTACAATTTAAGACAAATGAAAAAAAGAAAACAGATTCTTTTAAAGAAAAGGTTTGTTAATTAATAAAAACTATGAACTATACAAACCTACCAGTAGGTATTTTTTTATTGTGGAAAAATGAATTAAGTATAGCAATAAAGCATAAAGTTAAAGTTTTACTCCTTGTACGTGTTCCAATATCCACATAATTGCAAATGAAATGACATAAAAACTGCTAAAACTAGTCATTTTTTGTTGTTTGTATAACAACCAATTCAGTTTTGGTCAAAGCTTGAAATATGGACCAAAGAGCCGCATGTGGCTCCAGAGCCGCAGGTTGCAGACCCCTGATCTAGAGACATGCAGATTTTAATAAAACTAGTTACACTGCACTAAAGTAAGAATTTGATTTTAACTTCCTTTTTCTGTTGTCATAATCACATTCTCAACACTTAATGGCTGTTCTGTTTAGTCCCTCGTCGCAGAGCAAAGTGGGGGAGACCCTCAGTCTGTTCGACTGTCTGGCCTGTGAGCTCGATAACTTCAAAAATAAGCAAACTTCTGACTTCTGCTTTGATGTGTAGCTGCATGTAGGTGTTACAAGTCACTATTAAAAATTAGTTTGCCACATCAAAATTTAAGTTAGTCACCACCATACAATGTTCTTTCTAATTTTTCTTGTCTGGGCAAACATACAAGCTCCCTGAGCTCCTCAATAATCTAAAGAAACCTCAGATTCTTCTCTACTGTCTCTGTTGTTAGCAATTGTAACAAGTTGCGCCAGACCGATATGGACATTTTTGCTATTGCCAGTACTGATACTGGGAGGGGAATGCTAATGCTTATAACCGATATACTAGCTGAATTTTTTATTTTTTTTTTAGCTTTGTCCACCTCCAATAATCTAATAAAACAGCTACTTTTAAACCTGTTTAACACTTGAAGTCTTGAAACAGTCTTACTAACATGTGATCACATTTTCTATCCTCCACTATTCACCATAAAGTTATCAAGTGTGTTACAAAAACATAAATTAAACAAAGAAACACCTTCCCTGGTCATTGTTTAAACAGTCACTCGCGTGTATGGTGAAGGCCTACCGGTAATTAATATTGACCACAGCAGAGTTTTACTTACTTATTTTTAATTTTTTTTGCAGAGAATTAAATATTCCAGACAAACAATCCATTTAATTGAGGATGACAAAGATAATGTTACTGATATATTTTACCTCTACGTTCGATTTATTGTTCTGGATAAAGTTTTACAAGGCAGTAGTCTATGCTAGGTTATCTAAACGTTAGCTTGCTAACTGGAAAGGCTCGTAGCTAATGACGAGTGGGTTGGAGGATTGGAGATAATTTATTATTGTTGACTTTTGAAAATTTATAGATCAATTTACTTGGCAGCATGGTGGCGCAACTGGTAGAGTTGCTGCCTCTCAGCTAGAAGGTTACCGGTTCAAATCCCAGTCCAGAGGCCTTTCTGGGTGGAGTTTGCATGTTCTCTCCATGCATGCTTGGGTTTTCTCTGCATACTCTGGGGGGCGGCCGTGGCGTAGTGGTAATGGCAGTCGTCCCCCGATCGGAAGGTTGGCGGTTCGAATCCCGGTTCCCCACACCATGTGTCGTTGTGTCCTTGAGCAAGACACTTAACCCCGAGTTGCTCCCGGTAGGACTGGAAAGCACCTTGCATGGTAGTCTGCCGCTACCGGTGTATGAATGTGTGTAGCATTCAGTAGCACTTTGAGATTTTCACTAATGAAAAGTGCGTTATAAATTGAATTAATTATTATTAAATTTTCCTCCATTTTCCTCACACAGACAGAAAACAAGCATGTTAGACTGATTGTTAACTCTAAATTGTCCCTAGGTGTGAGTGAGAGAGTGAATGGTTGTTTGTCTCATTTGTCTTTGTGTCTCTGTGATGGACTGGAGACTTGTCCAGGGTGTCCCCCGCCCCTTGCACAGTGATTGCTGGACATGGGCACCGGTGACCCCCGTGACCCAAAAAGGAAGAAGTGGGTAAAAGATAATGGATGGATGGCCTTTTTAAATTTTACAGATCAGTTAAAATAAACTTACCACTTCTGTTCAGCATAACACACTACACCAGGGGTCCCCAAACTTTTTCCTGTGAGGGCCACATAACTTTTCCCTTCTCTGGTGGGGGGCCGGAGTCAGTTTGTAACAGGAAAAAGTGTGACGATTGCAGGAGAGCCTAAATGTAAAAATGTATTGTTTTCCAGAAAGCACAATCAAATAACCCTCTCTGGGTTCTTCACAGCACAAAAGTCAGGAGATAAATACATAACACTATTAATAAAATAAATAATAACACTATTAATAAAATAAATAATAACCAAATAACCCTCTCTGGGTTCTTCACATAACAAAAGTCAGGAGATGAATAATAACACTACTGTATTAATAAAATAAATAATAACACTATTAATAAAATAAATAATAACCAAATAACCCTCTCTGGGTTCTTCACAGAAAAAAATCCAGGAAATAAACACTATTTATTAAATAAATAATAACAGATAACTTTACAGATGAGACAGACAGCCTATTCTTTGCATTGAACAGAAAAATAATCGTTTGTCCACTGCAGCTAAAATGCCCTGCATTCTGAATCTATTTTTCTCTTACCTAATCTTTTCGCCATTATTCCGTTCTGTCTTTGAGAGGGACGGGTTTAGGATTTTTTTCTGGGGGTTGCCAGATAGGGGCACATACCGCAGAAGGGTGGAACAGAATGTCACGTTTTGGATGTGTCAGCGTTTTTCCCCAAACGCTGACACAATAAATTAAATGTGGAACAATAGTTCATAACTAAGGAACATTTTATTGCAAAATTGCAACTTTATTATCAAATACACATATGAAAAAAAATCTAAATGCTCTCTGGTATTGTTCTGGGGGCCGGGCCAAACGTGGAGGGGGGCCGCATCCGGCCCGCGGGCCGTAGTTTGGGGACCACTGCACTACACAGTACAGTATTGCTTGCTTATTTGGCTGTGGTGCGCCCTCTGCTGGATACATTGTACAATTACACCTTTTGCAAGTAAGGACACAGCTTGTACCCAGTGTTTTTATACTGGCGCATTATGGGACAATTATCACCGATACCGATTTGTCCCCAAACGTCTGTATCGGTCTAAAACGTCAGCCCTACAGACATCGGTGGGGCTCTAGTAACTCTGATCACATGCGCTGTGTCATCACTCACTGGTTATGTACATACCCTCTCAACAACTGTTCATCTCAACGGCATTAATTAATTTTTTGCAATACGTTATCAATGTTATCTTTCCAAAAACTTATTATTTATTACAAAAGTTTGTTGTCACAGGCACTTTAAGATTTGTTAGCATTCCCCGTTCATTTCCAGTCCAGAAAAACACTCATCTCAAAAACTACAAACCTTCACTATTCACATTCTTCAGTGACGGTGGACATTTGTTAGTTTTGAAGTGAACAACAACAATGGGTTTCAACTTCTTTTTTTGTTGTTGCTGTTTTAGTCTTGTTTTTTATGTTTGATTTGTATGTTTGTGGAGGAGTCCAAGTAGGTGCTGTCCATTAACCAGTAGGAGGATTTCAGTGGGTTGTTGTGTGTGTGCTGTTTACTGTTTCAGTGAGTACAGTGTTCTGACTCTGCGTGTCCCTGTCAGTTTCATAACAGCATAGTGTGGGTTTCTGTGTGGGAGCTTTGCTAGCAACAGTCTCTTCAGGGAACAGATCATTGGTTGTCATGCAGTCAGAACTACTTGTTAGAAACCCTTCACGTGCAGCTGCTCTGTTTACTACTGTACAACCAGCGCTGCAGAGCTTAACAACCAAATGTCAGCAAAAGTTTTCTCCAGGTCACTGTGTGTGAGATGGAGAGTTTTTCCTGTCGACACCTGTTTTAAGTTTGTGTGTGTGTGTGTGACGTGTGTGTTTTTTGTTGTTTTTTCCCAGACTGAAAGGTGCCAAGACCATCCAGTGTGGAGACTTTGATGGACTTCTGGAGTTGGCCACCGTGTGCTCAATGTGCAATGACTCCTCTCTGGATTACAACGAGGTCCTTCTCTCACAATCATTTTTTTAAGCAGCTACAGTATGTTAAACAATAAGGTGCACAATGTTGTGTGCTCAGGTTTTAAAAGTTGAGAATTTGATTTGAGTTATTTACAGGTCTGGATTAAGATGTTAGGCAAAACTGTATTTTTACACTCCTTCCTTTACATTTTTGAAAAGCTAAAATCAAATTAGTTTCAGTTGTGTTGGCTGTTTTTCACATCAACTATATATATTTGAAACCACATGTTTACATCAGTAAAATATCTGACATTGAGTCATACTAAACCATTCCTGTTAGTTAGGATGCTCAAAACATTTTTATGTGCTACATGCACATAAAAAGGAGAGGGAGGATTGTTTGAGAGCTGTTGTTTTTTTACTTTTTTCAAAGTCACAAGTTTACATACACTCCCCTAGTGTTTCGTAGCATAGCCTTTAAACTATGTGACTTGAACGCAACATTTTGCGTTTCCTTCCACAATAGCCCCGGCTGCTTCTCACAACAGTTTGCTGTAATTTAATTTTGATCCTCCTGACAGAACTGGTGGAACTGTTTGTAGTTCTGCCCACCATTTTTCTCGATTGAGAAGATCAGGACTTTGTGATGGCCACTCCAGAACACTGACTTTGTATTTGTGCCACTTTGTATTTAATTGAACAGTATGTTTAGGGTCCATTTGAAGACCTATTTGTGCACAAATTTTAACTTCCTGGTTAGTGTCTTGAGGTGTTGCTTCAATATTTCCACGTATTGTTTTTTTCCCTCAAGATGCCATCTTTTTTCAAAAGTGCCCCGGCCCCTCTCAACACCAGTCCACACCCCCTCAACATGATGCTGCCACCCCTGTACTTCAGTCATAATAGTGCAAGCTACCCCGTTTCCTCTCCAAATGGCCACACAGTTAAATTTTTATTTTTATCAGACCATAGGGCATGTCTCCAGTAAACAAGGTCTTTGTCCCCGTGTGCCTTTCTAACTTAAATCTTGTTGCTTTGAGAGTAATTGCTTCTTTCTCTCTGATGGGCCTTTCAGCCCAGGTCAGTAACAGACTGATTTCACTGTGGATAGTGACATGGACCGGCTTCAGCCTCCATCTTCACATCGTGTTCTGCTTTTGTTTTGGACTTCGTATGCACTTTTCACACTATCAAAACAGAACCTGTCTACTTTCCGAGCGGTACGATAGCAGAACATTCCCGTGGTGTTTAAAGTTTTATACGTCTGAACGGATGAACGTGGCACCTTCAGGCATCTGAAAATTGTACCCAATGATGAAGCAGAGTTGTGTAGGTTGACAGTTCTCTTCCTGAAGTCTTGACTGACTTCTTTTTTTTTTTTTTACGTCGTCACACACACGGTGTGTTTGAGGTGCACCTTAAAATGCATCTACAGGTCTCTTCAAATGTTATCTAACCAATCAGAAGCGTCTAATGCTATGACATGATCATCTGGGCGTTCCCAAACTGTTTTAAGGCATAGTAATCTTAGTATATGTAAACTTGTGAATTTAAAGGTTTTCTAAAAAGTTATCTCTCTCTTAATTCTTGGATTTACCAAATAATAATAAAATACATACAATGATAAAAATAATTTTTGAAATTCTAACTGACTCAAATAAGGAAAAGTTGATCTTGATTTCAAGTCGGAAATAAGGGGTTGTGTCTTTTACTACCAGGTTTGTAAACAAATAGTTTCAGCTTTATCAGAAATGAACAATATCAACACACTGTCTACTGTTTCTTCCTTTTATGACTTGGGTTGTCAACTTGCACTCTGTACTATTTTTAATGTCCTCAATGAAAATGAAACAAATCATTGCTTACCTGACAAGGACATTCACACTTACATTTTTTAAATATATAAATATTAGATACAGTATGCACAATATTGGATTTTTGACTGATATACGATATGCCTATGTTAAAAGTTATTTGGCCAGTAACCAATACCAATATTTTTCCCCTAGACCTATTTACAGAGACTACCGTACATAGATTTCTCTGCTGTGGAATTAAAATACTACATTATTCTGCATGATCTTTGTCAGTTTGGCCTGATGTACATGTAGATGCCAAAAAAGAGACTGAAAATGATGTAACACTTCAACTTGGATTATGTTTAATGTCAAATGTATTCACGACGTTTACTCTCTAACACAATGACAACACTCGGAACAGTGTAAATTTGTAAACTTTCACAAATCTGAACTCAATGGCGCACGTGATGTCGTAATGTTCTGCTGGCGCTACAGGCATCCTAGTCACTGTGATGTCATACAAAACCAGCACCTTTTATATCGGTGAGTTATTTTGATGAAATGGCCGATATTTAACTTTATCGCTAATATCGGTCAATACCATGACAATACTATCGTGCATCCCTAATAAATATACGGTAGTCAGGCATATTGGTGTGAGAGGAATTTGTCAAATTCTGATAATAAATGTCTTAATTATTTAGGTAAAATGCAATATTTTATAAAATAAACATAGGTCAGTGTTTTAGGAAGAAAAAGCATGTTTTGTGGTAGAAGATGATTATTATCACAAGATGCACTGCAAAGCCATTGGGGTGAAACGAGGGTCATAACTAAAAGTGCACCACAGTACAAACAGCAAATTACTGTGAGTTTACTGAAGTTTTGACTTAAAAAGTAAAAAAGACTCAAAAATTGAAGAAAAAAAAAATCCTGAAATCAGATTCAAGAGAACTATTTTCAGAAAGAAGCTAGTGATAAGAGCAGCTTTTTAGCTAATGTTTTTTACAATGTGTAGACACAAACAATAATAAAAGACGCCATTTGCTGACACTCAGCCTTCCCTCCTTCAGCTAAGCTAATTTTACTCTCATGTATTAACTCCTCTCTCTTGGACTTGGATTGCTTTTCTCACCTTTTTGTCGTCGCCATGTTATCATGGTAACCACGCTGAGCAGAGAGGCCAGGAATAAAGCAATCCTCAGCCTTTTTGTATCCTCCCCAAGATTTCACATTTCACAAATAGCTGCTCCACCACCAGCTTGACTCACTTACTTAAAAAAAAAAAAGAGGGAGCGTATAGTCTAGGATGAGAGCGGTAAACCAGAAGACGAGGATGCCGGAGGGAAACGAGGTGTTTCATTACCGTTAACGGCTGGTCACACAAACAAAATGGTGTCCCGTTACTGCGTAATGTCAGCCGCTCCAGCTGACCAGGGCTCAACCTGCTGCACGTGTGACACAAAGTTCATCGTTTGTCCCAAGTGTTCTTCAAATGTCACAACCACTGAGGTGCCATTTATAAAAAAATAAAAATAAAGTAAACCATCGTGTCTTCTCTTCCAGGCTAAAGGGGTTTTTGAGAAGGTGGGGGAGGCCACAGAAACGGCTCTCACCACCTTGGTGGAGAAGATGAACGTCTTCAAGACGGACTTGTCTGGACTCACTAAGGTGGAGCGTGCCGGGGCTTGCAACTCGGTGAGCACATGAGGTTTACATTTGATATTAAAATATGTTTTAGTTGTTTCTTACCTGCCGCTGTAAGACAAAGATGGACTATAATGTTCTTACCTGTCATAAGATGGGATGTATTTTGGTGCGTCAATGTCCGTCCCACCCTCAGCCCATCTGTCTGTCTATGGACTATTTCCTGTCCAAGCTCTAAATGATGATTAACAAAGACATAAACTGCACAGCTGGACACCTCGTGGGTCAAGGAGGAATCGTACGGTCATTGTTTCCCCTAGTTTACTGGCCTTGGCAGAGCGCTCATATCTTCTGTGATATTTTTTGATGGGGTGGGGTGTGTGTGGAGACACATCTGTGTTGTGTGCTGTTTGGATCAACAGTTTTCAAGTGTGTGTGTGTGTGTGGAGGGGGGTGGACGGCTCAGTGTGAGGGAAACGGCGCACTGTAACTTTTTAGCTAGCCCAACTGTATTGCGCGCTGCTAGTGCCAGCAGTTGTTGACGGGGCGGGACTGGTGGTGGGTGGTGGAGGTGGTGGTGGTGGTGGGGGGGAGTT
>JBBPBX010002241.1:82675-92710 GCA_038048925.1 Garcialebias charrua | reverse complement strand
GAGGGGTCAAGAGGCAGAGTTCTGAATTATCTGGACGATCTTTTAATCCTCGAGCATGACAGAGACCAGGCGCAGAAGCACTCACAGATGGTGATGACTCACTTGGAGGCTCTGGGTTTTGTAATAAACCTGCAGAAGAGCAATCTGACTCCATCCCAGATTACCGTATTTCTGGGTGTACAGGTCAACTCCATTCTGTACAGAGCATGGCTCTCAGAGGCTCGGATTTCATCCATCCACCTCTGCCTGGCCCGTTTTTAGCTAGGCCAGAGAGTGTCCCTCAAACTGTGCCAGCGTCTTCTGGGCCTGCTAGCAGCAGCCATTGTCTGCGTGCCTCAGGCCTTGTTAAAAATGCACCCTCTGCAAATATGGCTGAACAAACAAATGTATCCTACCCTTCCCAGATGGTCAGGGGGGATACTGATCAGTCCAGAGTGCATGAAGGCTCTGGAACCCTGGAGGGCCCCTTCAGCGTTCAGGACAGATGTCACGCTGGGACGAGTACTGTCTCACGTGCTGATTACCACAGACACTTCAAAGACAGGTTGGGGAGCTTGCTGCAGAAACCAGCATGCCCGAGGGGTCTGGAAACAACGGGAGGCAAAGCTCCATATCAACTTCCTGGAACTGAAAGCTGTGTTTTTGTCCATGAAGCACTTTTACAAGAAGGGACTGATTACAAAACAACATGTCCTGATAAAATCGGACAACAGGACGACAGTGTCCTTCATCAACAGAGAAGGGGGGACAAGGTCCCGACCAATATTCCCTCTAATTTTTCACGTGTCTGGGCATACACACAAGCTCTCTGAGCACACTGAGGACCACTATGAGCAACATCAGGACGTGCACACTATGGCCACACACCTGTTATAATCTGGGATCATAGAAAGTTACATGGCTTATTAAAAGAATCAGATTACAGCAGCAACTTCCATAAGTTTGCTTTTAATATTTGTGATTTGCCCCACTTAAAATGAAAGAAAAAAAAAACACATAATCATTTCACAATGAATTGATCTTTATTCTTTATCTTGCAGCTCCCAGCTGAATGCATATAGCTCAAAAACCTGTTTTATTTAACTACAGACTTTATCTCATTTGAATTACAGTTTTAACCCTTTAACTTTATTTATTCATGATCCTCAGAGGGAAAATCAAACTTCTTAATTAAACTGTCAGCCTCAAATAAATGTATCTAAGGAGGGTGGACGTTGTTTATGTGTTCAGCAACGTGTGTGTGTGGGGGGGAGGGGCTGCAGCTTCTCACTGTAACGCGCTTCATATTTGACTACTTTCAGATAAAAGACATGGTGTCAGAGGCGGCTCGCCAATAGGGGGCGCCCGAGCGCCGCCCACCCACTGGAACTTCCATCCACTGGAACTTCTAGACTTGAAAAAAAAAAAGATGAAGAAAGTATCAAATAAAAATAATTTGAAATATATGTATACTGTATATGTTTTTAGTTGTGTAGGATAAATATTTTATAGGTAATGATGAGTTATATTCTTTGTTTCAAAAAACGTTTTCTGATTTGTGACGTACTTCCGGTCCCCGGGCGCACAGCTCTTATCCGTTGACTCTCATGATCAATCGCGCATGCGCATTCATTCCACATCATCGCAAAATAATGGAAAGTCTCTGGGCGCATATTTCACCGCCCTGGTACGTTCAACGTCAGGCTGTACCCACCACGACCTGCCGTTACGTGTTTCTGTTTTTTTTTTTTTCTTTCTCCCTCGGGAAACAACAGAGCTGCAGCTCAGGTAGGGTTTTAAATCATTGAATGCCCTTTATGTAATGCATATTTGCCATTTCTGACAGATATGCTTCACAACTTTTAATTAGAAGTATCTGTTTTTTTTTTTGGTGAAAATAAAAGCCAACCGTTATCAGACTATGTGGATATTATTGGACTGGACGGCGCTATCGACAATTTTAATGGCAGTCATTAATGCATGCCTTATTGAAATATTATTTACACGTCGCTGTCAGCTCATAAAAAAAAAACAGCCAGCGCCAGCATCATTTTGAACAGGCATATTTTGGGAGATCCTACCGGCATGTGGAGGGGGGGGTGTGTTTACACTCGTGGTCTGAGTCGTCCTGAGGAGAGAGGATCACACACGCACCTAAAAGCGACGTAACAGCAGTAATTGTTAATGTACCTTGTCGTACACAGGTAAGCAAGCATGAATGAGTGAGTTAAAAGTGTGCATATGAGCAAAGTGAACGGATCTGTATAAATCTAGCTTAAACGTGACGTGTGTGTGTGCGACTGTGCGGTCAGTCAGTCAGTATGCTAGCATCAGTAGCTACTAGCTGTGCTTAAAGTAAACGGTGTGGTGTAAGTTTCCTGTCAGTTATAAACCTGAATGTCTGAATACAACTCCTGTCTGTCCATCCTCAGCTGCTCATGAACAGTTTTTACTCCTCAGAGTGTCTGTTAACTTGTGTCTCGTTTCGTATGCAAGCAGCTGTTTATACTAAATGTCACTTGTGGTGTTTTACTATTTTTAACACTGTATTGATCTGGAGAATGAAAACAAAGTCTCTTGCAAGTTACTAGCTTATTGACATTGAAACATTTAAGGTACATTTATATGGTGAAATGTTATGTGCATTAGGAGTCAGGACCTTTAATATTAGGAATATTTAAGAGAACTGGTACTAAAAAAATACAGTAGATTGATTCTATTTATTTGCTCTCTCCACTGCACACCTGTAGAAGGAGGTGAGGTCTGAACTTCTCCGACCAGCTCATCTCAGCCGTCTGAGGAAGTAGTCTCTGATGAACTTTCTTGATCAGGCTGGTGGTGTTGTTGCTCCAGCTGAGGTTGTCATTCATGTGTACCGTACACCTAAGTACTTGTAGCTGGAGACCACTTCCACCGCAGATCCTCCTATGTTCAGTGGGGTGGGTTTGTTTGTTCCTTCTGAAGTCCACAATCATCTCCTTTGTCTTCTTCACGTTGATGTGAAGGTTATTGTCCTTGCAGGACCCAGAGCCTCTTATCATAAAGTGGAAGAAAAGACCCTTAGACCAGTCTGGTGGGTGACCAACTTAATATGGAGGAGACCGATATCAGATTTTAGGTCACTTCAGTTTCTTTAACAACAAACATGAACATGACTGGCTGTGAGGGGCAAACACATGACAGATAGTAGCTAAAAGACAGATGCTTAAACTGCTAAGCGTCAGCAAAAAGAGGAAAATATTGATGAGTAGCAAAACACTAGCTAAAGTAGCAATTTTTTGCTGAAAGTATCAAAATGCTAGTTAAAAGTAGCAGAAAAGTAGCAGAACAGTAGCTAAAATCTCAACAAGATAAAAAAGAAAACAGATTTAAGAGAATAATGTTTAAGGGAACAAAGGGGAAAATATTTGCTAATAAAGTTTCATATTTTGAAAGATATAAAACTAGCAACAAAAAAGTAAGCTGAAATTAGCACAAAATATGTAAAAAGAACAATAAAGTGGTCATAGTGTTATGATTTCAAAGGTTTACCCAGTTGGTAATGAGACCCAGAACGACACAAGAAGAGGTGCAAAAGTAACAGTGTTTATTATTTACAGTGCAAGTCTATATACATATGTACAGGGATCTTCTGGATTTCCTGGAAGATGAAACAAACTGTCAGAAAGGCTTGACCAGAAGGCTCTTTCAAGATGATTGATCTTGTTTTGTTTGTTATTTTCCTCACAGGTGAAGTAGTAGGATGAACGTCACAGAGAAATCCTTAGTTCCTTGAGATGAATCCCAGAGGGCGAAATGAGGCAGGCAAGTGGTTGGAGGGCAAGACACGATGAGCAGAGAACTGGTCCCAGGACCAAGATGGAAACAAGGACTGGAAACACAACAATAAACAAGGTAAGTGTCTCTTTAAGTACTCACAAACTGGCTAGAAGCATAAATACCATGAGTAGGCATCAATGCTCCAGCGAAGAGTAGGACTTGACTGCATGCCTTAAGTATAGGTGGAGCTCATCAGGTGGATGACTGTCAGCTGTGGATGATTGGCGGCCATCTAGGAAACTGCAGCAAGTGCCACTCTTACATATAGAACAGGAATAGTTAAATTCATTGGACTTTCTGGTGTGTGATGCTGTACAGCTGGAAGTGTTTTTACTGAAAGCTTTTTACTTTTGGACATTTGTTATGATGCATAACCATAACAATAACCAGGAGCAGCTGATAACATCTCAAAAGCTCAACATCTCAACTACAGCCCCAAATGAGTTGAAAAATGGATGCAGAGCAAGAGCAAAGACGAAAGAGAGGATGTTCAAACTGTCTCTTCCATCGATCATGAGTGATGCCATCCAGGCTCTTCTGCCATCATCTGCTGGAGTAGCAGGACCAGAATTGAAGATTGTACAAAGAATGATTCTTCATAAAATGAAGAACATTAGACAACCCTCACCCTCTTCATCAGACTGTCATAGAGGCTTCTTCAGATCCACTGTAAAACAGACCGCTAGATCCTTCCTGCACACAGCTGTCAGCATAATGAAACAGAGATGAGTTTAACATTTAATTTCACTTTGGCATCAATAAAGTATATATGAATTATATGTTGTGCTGGTTAAGATTCTCAGTCATCCAGGACATGGTAAATTCAAAAACCACTCTTACCTGAGTTGCTCTTTTGAACTTTGAGCTGTTTTGCTTCAATAAATCTCAGCACTCACTTTTCTCACAGATATTTTTAAAACTGAAAAAATAAGTTTTATAGATTCAATTGTCACAATTATGTAAAATACTTGTTATAAACAATGCAAGTTTTTAAATGTGTGCTCAGCGACATGCTGTGTGTGTGGTTTGTCATAGGTGGATGGATGGATGATGGCCCTGTTAAAGCTGCTGCCCAACGACCCAGAAGCAGAAGATAATGGATGGATGGATGATGGAGGAGACCATCTAACAGCATGAGTGCAGCTACAGCGTGCGCTCTCAGGACATGACTATCTGCAGTGTTCCCTCAGTGAGGACTGAACTTGGAAAAAGGGCCTTCTCCTACTCTGCTCCTGCTTCCTGGAATATCTTACAAAAAGATGTGAAGCTCTCGACCTTGACCTCTCTAAATGGTTTTAAGAATCTGTTGGACTCCTGGCTAGAACCAATACAGACATGTTCCTACATTTGCCTTATAATCTAGCTGTTTTGCTACTTTGACTTTAGAAAAAAAAATCTGTATGCCTCTCTTATGAATGTCTCTTGTTGTCCCTGTCATTCTTTGTTGAAAAAAGGTCTCTCTTGTAAATGAGTCCTCGAGGCTCAATGAGATTAACCTGCCTAAATAAAGGTTGAATGAATGAAAAATATATGATGTATTAAAGTAATTTCAAAAGGTAGTCTTAGGATATGATGCAAAATTCTAAAGATAAAATATTTGTTCCCATTTATTTACCACTGAATATTCATCAATATTCCATGAATATAAATGTGCTGTAAATATATCTTATGTTTTATTTGAAGATGTGATCTTTTTGTTAAGCACTTTGGTAACAGTTTCTGTTTTAAATGTGCTCTATAAATAAATCTGACTTGACTTGGCATCTGAATTAACACAAAGCTAAATTTCATCTGTTGTTCTAAGAAGATAAACAAATAAAAACCACTCAGGAAACAAGTGCACAAAAAACTGCACTGAGCACTTGGTGTTCATGACCACTAGATGGCGGCGCCCCCCCATGAAAAATAATGAGGAGCCGCCACTGCATGGTATGGATCATTGATCATAACTCTGAGTTTACTTGACCTTACAACGAGATTTAAAATCTGTAGTTTTGACACTAATTTAAATTGAGTCACTGAGATGCAGAGTCTTTACTGCTGAAATCATATCCACATACCTACGCTCTCTGATTCGCTCCAAAAGGAGGACACATCGTCAGTCAGAGGAGGTGCCGTGCCGGACACTTGAGTTGGAGGAAAAATTGAGGCAGAGCGCCGCTTGTTTCTAAAGTAAAACTATATTTTGTCCTCCCGGTATGACGAACTCTGTCTTCCGCATGATTTGACTGTGAATCAGTACACACATGCTTGCTTTTCAGGACCCGCCTTCCAGTTAGTGATTGGTCAAAACAACGTGAGCTTCAATGTGATTGGATGTAATCGCACGTGCTTGCTTTTCTAAGACCCGCCTTCCTGTTGGTGATTGGTCAAAACAACGTGAGCTTCAATGTGATTGGATGTAATTGCTGTCCATCAATCATTATAAGTTGAGGCGGACCTGCGGGCTGACGAGTTAAATTTGGATGTGCGCAAAGATTTTATTGTGCGCTGAGAATGTCCGGGCAGTGCGCAATTGCGCACGTGCGCAGCTTTGAAGGAACATTGGCCCGACCCCTCCTCAGCTTGACACACAAGCTGCTCACGTGGTGAAGCTCCCAAATATTGTCGCTGAGAGCGACACACATCCCGGGCGAGCAAAACCACGGGGCAGACACCCTCTCCAGAGGGCCCCTGCTCTCCTCAGAGTGGAGACTGAACCCGCGCATCATGGACCAGATCTGGGCACGATACGAGCGGGCATCCGTAGATCTGTTCGCCTGCAGCAGTAGTACTCACTGCGCCCTGTATCATTCGATAAGGGAAACAAACTCACCGCTGGGAACAGACGTTCTGGCACACAACTGGCCAGTAGGGGTGCTATATTATGCGTTCCCCCCCCGTCCCACTGATTCAGGCGATGCTGGAATGAGTACGCAGGGGAGCTCTCTCCCTGATACTCATAGCTCCCAGGTGGCCACAGAAACCATGGTTCCCAGAAGTGATCTCACTGTTGTCAGGGACACCATGGCAGCTGCCCCCCCCATAGGGACCTGCTGACTCAGGCCCATGGGTAGCTCCTTCACCCACGCCCTGAATTGTGGCTTCTCTGGGCCTGGCCGTTGAGAGGAACCGGCTGATGGCCTCTGGCCTCCCCGGTAACATCATAAACACGATACAGGGAGCGAGAGCTGAGTCAACGCAGACTCTCTACGCTTGTAAATGGCGTGTTTTTGAGGTCTGGTGTCTAGAGAGGAATATTATCTCATATTCCTGTGACCTGGTCCAGCTACTCACTTTTCTACAAGACCTGCTGGAGAAGGGCCGCTCCTTCTCCACCATTAAGGTCTTCCTGTCAGCCATCTCAGCGTGCCATGAAGGCTGGGGAGGTAAAACACCCGGTGCCCACCCTCTCATGATACGTTTCATGAAGGGCGTACTGAGAAAAAGGCCCCCAGCAGGACTCTGGCCCCTGATTGGGACCTACAGTTAGTCCTGGACGCTCTGTGTGAGCCTCCATTTGAGCCTATTAGCAGCATTAAGATAGATTTGTTATCTTATAAAACTGCTCTGCTCCTAGCTCTTTGCTCAGCTAAACGTGTGAGTGACCTCCACGCTTTATCTGTGCACCCAATGTGTACCAGGTTTGCCCCTGATGGGTCAAAGGTCACCCTACATCCAAACCCTGCATATGTTCCAAATGTTCCAACTTTAAATCCTAGAAGTCTGGACTTGGAACTATCAACATTTCTTCCTTCCCTTGTACTAACCGAGGGACAGAGGAGGCTGAATGCACTCTGCCCTGTGAGGGCCCTGAGTGCTTACATTGAAAGAACTGTCAGTTGGAGAAAACAAACCAGCTGTTTGTGTGTTTTGCTAATCCAGCTGCTGGCAGAGCCCTGTCAAAACAGCGCCTCTCACACTGGGTGACTGAGGCCATAAAAAGGGCGTACAGTAGCAAAGGTCAGCAAGTGCCCTCTGGGGTGCACGCCCATTCCACTCGAGACCTGGCTGCCTCATGGGCCATTTTCAAGGGTGTGCCAGTGGCAGACATTTGTGCTACTGCCAACTGGACATCTTCAAACACGTTTGCAAAACACTACAGTTTGGATGTCGCAACATTTGATGTCACTCAGGCTGTCCTCTCTACCACAGAGTAGAGTACAGCCAAAATGCCTGTAGTATAAAGGCAAGTTCCCACAAGCATGCATTTGCAGAGCATTTTCAGGGTGTGAATGAAATACGTTCCCATAGTCATATGTTGCACTGAGTGAACCTGACTGATAAGGGAACTGAAAGTTATGCACCATAACTCATGTTCCCTGAAGGAAGGGAACGAGGTGCAACATATGTTTGCCCTTTCAATGCCCAAGCTCGGTGAAGTGCACTTGGAGGATGAAGGTGGGGCATCAGCCTCTTTTATGCAAAGAGAGCGGGGCCTCCTTGCTGACGCCCACCTACCTTAAAATGCGTGAATGTATTACTTCAGGTGAACCGCGCGGCGGCGCATTTCCCATAGTCATATGTTGCACCTCGTTCCCTAGCTTCCTTCAGGGAACATGAGTTATGGTGCATAATTTTCAGTTTTCTGGCATGATACAGGAGCTCCGCCCATTTTCCTCTGACAACGTTGTCGGGGTTTCACAAACGCTTTGCAGTCATATGTTAATGGTTAAATTAAAGGTTAACACTTAAAGCTAGTTGTGCTTTGTTTTGTGTGTCTTATGTTGCAACTTCTGGTTGCATAAGTTTAGTCTTTGTTTGCCATGATCCTTTAAAAGTCCTCTATTTGTGACTGAGCTCCACGTTTATGGTTATACCACCCTGAATGCACCTGATCTTGTCTGATTTTGGAACCTGGGTCAGGCCTGATTAGTGGCTCAACGAGGCTAGCCTGTATAAATAAAGGTTGAATGAATAGTACTTGGATGGGAGACCGCCTGGGAATACCTGGTGCTGTAAGCTTTTGCACCTCAAAAACCACACATGGGGGTGTGTTGTTCAAGGCAAAAGCCACTGTCAGTACTCGGGGCTAAGCACCCCTAAAAGTCAGATCCTAGAATCGCCCCTGGTGAAGCAAGCATCTATTTTTCACATGCCCCTGTCCCTGCCATTATTAAACTTTGGCCACATGCTAAAATTATATTAAAAAGCATATGTACTAAGAAACTGTAAATATTAGAGGAAAGAAGAACAAGTTTTGGGAGAATCTGTAGCTGATTCGAGAAAATTCTTCATTTGTACATTTATATGCTGCTAAAATGGACATTCTCACCATCTAGTGATGTAGCACGAGTATTTTCTTTTCTTCCTTGGAATGTTTGAAGAGAGAAAATAAAATATATAAAAAATACTTTCATAAATGGAACCTTAATGTTCATTTTACAACAGAAAACAGATTCATCATTAAATATAGCTCCAGTAAACACTTTTTTTACTACTGTAAAAGTGGATAAAATCAACAGTACTACATAAAATCACTCCCTATTATACAGTAATAGCAATAGTAATAATAAAGTACAGCTGAACAAATTATCAGAGTGCATCTAGACAAGATCTACTAATTTTGTAGATTTGAATGAAAACAAATACTGTAGTAGATGTATCCCGTACATTTTCCAGCATTATTTTGTGAATGAAAAGTGTCTGAAAGTTTATTTTACTGCCTTTTCTTCATCAAAATAGTTTCTCCTACTGAGCTGTAAATAAAGTACATGCAAGAGTCATGTTGGACACAACCCATGCTTCCAGTTCGGAGCTTCAGCAGATACAACCACGGGGTAAGTCCAGCCCATTACAGTACTCAGTACTGAGTAAAGATGGGATTTATGGCTCTTTGAAGGGAGAAGGATCTTGATGCTCAGTTCCTTTCAAAGAGCAGATCAGTCGTGTGGTATTAGTGACATAGTGTGAGTCAGTGAGAGCTGATTATCTCATGCTGCTGTTTTCATTCATACCCATCTGCTCACACAGACTCATGTTCAGGCTGCTGTTGTTACGCCGTATTACTTTACATTATTAGTGTTCAGTGTATATTTTAGATCTTTTAATGTACCGTTTGGCATTCAGTTAGTGTATATGTGTATATCTTAGATCCTTATATGCTACATTTTTGCTATTGTGGGATGTAACTGGGACCTTGTTTGTTCCACCTCATGTACCACATGTGATGCGAATGGCAGTGAAGATACTTGAACTTGATTGCGCACAGTGAAGTACTGCTGGGTTCACACGTGCAACCCCGTCGCCTCTCTTCCA
>JBBPBX010002241.1:47876-62627 GCA_038048925.1 Garcialebias charrua | reverse complement strand
TTTTTTCACAAAGATGGCCTCCTTTACTCCTCTCTTAAACCATCGTTCCTCTCTATCAAGGATGTGAACATCTTCATCCCTGAAAGAGTGACCGCTGGCCTGGAGATGAGTGTAGACTGCAGAGTCCTGGCCTGGCTGTCTGGGTTGAAAAACGTGTTGCACGCGTCGCACCTCGATGTCGTCATCAGAACGTTGCGTCTGTAGGCCCTTGTAGTCCACTGCGCATGAAGTGGCAAGGAAAACGTAGAGTGGACTTCAGTCTGCTTAAACCGGTTCAAAAAGCTCCTATTCCAACTGGTATTAAATTAGAACTTTTCAATGTGCAGTCACTATCCAACAAATCTTGTTTAATTCATGATCACATTCTGGATAAGGACTTGGACCTCATGTGTCTTACAGAGACTTGGCATCAACCAGATGTGTTCAGTTCTCTGAATGAGGCGTGTCCCTCTGGATACAGTTATCTGCAGAGAGCCCGCAGCACTGGCCGCGGTGGTGGTCTGGCAGTAATTTATCGCAGTAATTTAAAATTGTCTCATCTGTCTTCTCAGGACTTTTCTTCTTTTGAATGTCTGGCTTTCAGCTTCAAAGCCCCACTCCTGATGAATGTTATATTAATTTATAGACCTCCCAAACCGCATGTTTCATTTAACTCAGAGATGCATGACCTCCTCACTTTTTTCTGCACCTCCCCTGTGAAGACTATTTTTCTTGGCGACTTAAATATCCACGTGGACAATTCTTCTTCACCTCTGGCAACAGATTTTAAGTCTCTTCTGGACTCTCTTAATCTCACTCAACATGTTGACGCCCCTACGCACAGCAGGGGGCATACTCTGGATTTGGTGATTACAGACACTGTACTCATCAATAACTTATCTGTATATGACCTGGGTGTCTCAGACCACAGGGTCATCTCCCTGGAAGTGCCTTCATCTTCGCCTGCTTCAAACCCAAAACGACCCATCCAGTTCCGTGACCTTAAAAACATTTCCCCTGATGTTCTGTCTGCTGATCTTCACACCCTGACCGCTGTCAATCATCCTTCTGCAGATGACTCTGTGGATTACTACAACCAATCTCTTCGGGAGCTCCTGGACCTACACGCCCCCTTGAAGACAAGACTGGTGTCTTTCTCGCGTTCAGCCCCCTGGTACACTGATGAGCTGCGCAAGATGAAGGCAACTGGCCGTGCTATTGAGAGACGTGTAAAATCATCTGGTCTCTCTGTGCATAAGCAGGCATATAAAGAACATCAGAAAGCGTACGCCTATTCTCTTAAAGAAGCACGCTCCAAATATTATTCTAACATCATCAACACCTGCCCTGGAAACTCTAAACAGCTCTTCTCCACAATAACTCGTCTGCTTAATCCCATTAAACAAACTCTTGAGGACTCTGCTCAAAAATGCGACCTGTTTCTTTCGTCTTTTAAAACCAAAGTTGACACTATCAGATCTCAGCTCCACAACCTCCCTGTTCTCAGTGTGCCACCTACCCGTCTGCATTCTGGGACCCTAAACAGCTTTGACGAAGTTGTTCAGAGTGAGGTGGAGGCCATCATCAAGAAAATGAAGCCTTCATCCTGCGCCCTGGATCCTTTCCCCTCGTCTCTCATAAAAACCAATCACTCTGCAATAGGCCCACTTATCACTCAAATAATAAATCAGTCTCTACAATCTGGTCATGTTCCACTGCCTCTAAAAACTGCCATCATTAGGCCTCTTCTGAAAAAATCTAATTTGGATCCCGACATTTTTTCTAATTACCGCCCAATTTCACACCTCCCTTTTCTGTCTAAAGTGCTGGAAAAAGCTGTTGCTGCTCAGCTGCAGGACCACCTACAACAACACTCCCTGTATGAGAAGTTCCAGTCTGGATTCAGAGCAGCTCACAGTACAGAGACTGCATTGCTGAGAGTTACCAATGATGTCCTCTTGGCTGCTGACACTGGCTCTCCCTCCATCCTTGTCCTCCTTGACCTCACTGCAGCCTTCGACACTGTGGACCATAGTATCCTCCTCCACCGTCTTCATGTGGAGGTCGGTCTCTGTGACACTGTCCTGGACTGGTTCAAATCTTTCCTCTCCAATAGGCTGGAATGTGTTAGTCTTGGCAACGCCACGTCCCAGACAGTCTGTGTCTCCTGTGGTGTCCCTCAGGGGTCAGTTCTGGGGCCCCTGCTGTTTTCCCTTTACATGCTGCCTTTAGGTCAAATTATTAATCAGTTCAACATTTCTTTTCACTGTTATGCCGACGATACACAGCTTTACATCAGGACTGGAGCATCCTCATCTTCCACCTTGTCATCTCCATCTTCACTCACTGCCCTCTCTGCCTGCCTGGAGGCAATTAGGGCATGGATGAATCAGAACTTTCTTCAATTAAACTGCTCCAAGACTGAGGCCATACTGATTGGCACCCCTCACCAGGTACAAACATCTACTATAACAACACTTTCCTTTTCTGGACAAGACATCCCCCTCTCCACCTCTGTTACTAATCTTGGAATAAAAATGGACTCCAATCTTACATTTGAAAATCACATTAAGCATCTGTTTAAAACTTGCTTCTTCCATCTTCGAAACATCTCCAGACTTCGCCCATCCCTAACTTTTTCCGATGCTGAGAAGCTCGTCCATGCTTTTGTCTCCTCCAGGCTCGACTACTGCAACTCCCTGTTTATTGGAATCCCTGGCAAAAACCTTCAGAAACTTCAATATATTCAAAACAGTGCAGCAAGGATCTTGTTGAGAGTTCGTAAATTTGAACATATTACGCCCATTCTCCATAACCTTCATTGGCTTCCTGTCACCTACAGAATTCAGTACAAAACTGCTCTCATTACACATCAATGCTTACATGGAGCTTCACCAGATTATCTGAAGGATATTCTTATTCCATACTCATCCACCCGGTCGCTGCGGTCACAGAACAGTAATCTCCTTCACATTCCGAGAACCAAATTAAGGACCATGGGAGACCGGGCTTTCAGTGTGGCTGCCCCCCACCTGTGGAACTCTCTTCCTGACTGTCTGAGAGCCCCACAGTCTGTGGTTGACTTTAAGAGCGGCTTGAAGACCTTTCTTTTCAACCGAGCATACTCTGCCTCCTCATGATTCTACTTTTGATCTTAGTTGATACTGTTATTGATTTTACTTGTTTTATTACTTGTTTTATTGACATTTAATTCTGTTGCACTTTGTAGCACTTTGAGATTTTCATTAATGAAAAGTGTGTTATAAATTGAATTCATTATTATTATTATTATTATTTGATGATGTTGATCTTCTGTGCTGGGCCATCCTTTTGACCAGAGGACCAGACTTATCTTTTTTAGATTTTTCTACCTGGATTATTGAGCATGCATCAGGGTGCTATGTTCTTATACTTTTGGTTTTGCTTGTAATAATTTTTCCTGCACCATTTATTTTGTTTGTTTGATTAAACAATAAGTCCTTCTTTCATTCCAAGCCGTTAGTCTTGCTTTTGGGTCCACTCCAATACTTTACTGTTGTTCCAGATTGCATTTTTTGACCTTAACTGTTAATACTACATGTTTTACAATTTTTGGTTTCCTTTTACTTAACTTTTCTTTACCGAGTCTGATGATTAGAATCCATATTTTATTAGCATAATTTTTCCAGTAAAACACCATTTATGTCATTTGTTATTTTTGCAGTTCTGTTTTTCTAAATTTTATGAAATTAGGTTTGATCACTATTTTAATGTTTATTAACAATAGACATAAAAATATAATGATCCCTAAAAGCATCAATTTCATAATTAGTTTCTATGTTTTCTTTCTGAGGGCATTTTTAAGCTAAATTAAATCCTAAACCAATGTTTGAATGACACCATAAGGTTGAGATTCCTCTGTCACAATAAAAATGTTTATGCCAGTTTACTATGTCTAAATATTTATTACCAGTATATTTTATTCAAATGCATATAGGTGTCATTGATTATTGTGAATAATTAGATATTTTTGTTTCTTACATAAAATGGAATATTCAGGAGATAACTGCATTATGAAACTGCATCATGAACCTTCCTTTCCTTTTGGGTAAATATGCGGGTACATCAGATGCCTGCTTTGGGATTGGATTTTACATACCTGTGAAAGCTAAACAGAGTGGCATTGACTTAAGGTGTGGTGCTATATTTGTATCTAACCACAGCAATGGACAAGCACAAGCGCCCGAACGTGTGCACTGAAACACACACACACACCTCCCACTAAACAGCTGGGAGTGTTTGCTGTGTGAGTGGGTCATTGGTTCCCCTCTCTGCCTCACACAATGTCCCATGCACTGTCTGTGTTTGCACTGCACCTAACTCAAACAGCCCAAGTTTCCGTTCCTTCACCATTCAAGCACGGCTTCAGGTTTGCTATTGTTGAGGACTCACACAAACCAAAAAGTCCTCAGGTTGCACTTACAAAGCACAGGCCACGTTCATTGAGAAATCAACTAGAATTTCAGAAATTTACCTGATATACTTCCTCTTGCATTTTCTTCTTTGCAAGTTGATAATCTTTTGGCATTCCAATCAGGGTCACTGAGATATTAGCCATGCTGTGTTTAATTTCCTCAACAATGGCGGTCACAAAGACAAACATGCTTGCTGGGAAGAAGCATGAGGTTTCCACTTTTCTTCTCTCTATTCTGTTGAAAAGTGGTTCATGAAATTGTGGAAAAACATTGAGCTCCAAATATTAAACAGAATGAACAAAAGGCTTTTCTCAAAAACAGCATTCCTTATTATTGTCTTGGATTACTTGCAGTTTAAAATTAGACTGAAGGCAGATTAGCTTGAAATTGAACAAGGTCATCTTTCTATTTAATATAATTTCAGGAACCATCATCCTGTAAATCCATCTGTGTGGAAGCTTCAATAAAATGTTGGATTCTAAAATCAGTCCACAGTAAATATGCACTTTTCTTCACCACCTTGATGTTTTTGTATCATTTATCAACATTATTACTGCTTTAACGAAAGAAAAAAAAAACAGACTAAGCTTTGTGCTCTACTACATTGCTCTACTACACTACACATATCCAAACAGCACTCTACTACACACTGCAGGTGCACACCAGGAGGTGCGCACCTGCAGGTGGTTTGGGCATAGGCGAGAGAGTACGCTGGCGTAACGTTTGCGTTTGTTCGCCGCTTCTCCGCGCTAAGGAGTTATTTTATTTTACTAGACACCTTTTCTTTTTGAACATTTATCAAGACCTTTTCTGTTCAGTGGCTTTTTAATTAAGGACTCTACAGACAGCTGTCATGTCTGACTGCGCTGTGGCTCTGCTAACGTCGCACGTTGCCGGTCAAAGCAGATGGCCGCTTGTCCTGAGCTGGGTCTGCTGGAGGTTTCTTCCTTTTAAAAGGGAGTTTTTCCTTTCCGCAGTTGCCGCTGTGCTTGCTCAGGATGAGAGACTATAGCCAGGCCAAGATTTGACTTGTCTGCTAGATTCTTTGAATGGATAGCTTTACTAATCAGTGTTTTGGCGGGTGAGTACGCTGGCGTGTTGTCGTGTCGTCACTGCTTCTCCACGCAAAAAGAAATTATTGTTTCACTTACCTACTGCCTTTGTCAACCTCGATCCCGTGTCATCTGGACTGTTCTGGATTTTCCCCTGTGCTCCTTTTCGGGGTATGCTCATTCAAGTTACATCTAAAGCCCGAGATACACTCATGCGTCCTCAGGTACGCCACTCTACGCGCGCATTTTGTGCGCATGTGTTTTGCTGATATGCTTCAGCATATGTCAGAAACTCGTTCTCCTTGCAGCTGCACACGGAGGGGACCAGGGTTGCCAGATAAGAAATAATGAATCATCTAGTACTGTTGCTTATTTTTTATTTTTTTTACCCAAACTGTCATATTTGCTGCGTGAGGGTCTGATAAGATTAATAGTGTGTTGAGTTTAGTGAACATTTGCACTGAAAAGGGGTAAAAAAAATAAAAAATTAAATAAAATTCATGTTTATCTGGCAACCCTGGAGGGGACTCGCTGATTGGTTACTTGCTGACACGCCTACTGAAATGATTGACAGCCAGCTCATGTAGCGCCTTGAAGACCGCGGCGGTGTTTATGCGGTGTTTCTACTATATATGTTGTAAAAAGTTCTCTCAGAAATAAAAATAATAACAGGGAGCGCTTTTCCTGCAGCACACAGCCCACCAGGGATATTTAAAACATCGCCGCACCCAGGTAGGACCTGAATTCATTCATTTCAATCATCGAGTGAACGGAGGAAGAAGCGGTTACTTGACTTTAGGCAAAAAAACAAAAGAAAAGGCCCGATCAGCGATAAAGAAGGGGAATTTATTTCATTTGTGTAACATACAAAACAGTCCGGCGCCGGGAAGTTTATGGTCAGACACCGCGTATCGCGCACGCGTATCGCGCACGCGTAGTAAAAAAAAAGCTTTGCGCGTACATGCCCTGAGGGGCTACGTGGGGCTACGCTGCGTACGGGGCGTACGTACGCTGCGTATTGGCGTATCGTGAGGACGCTCGAGTGTATCTCGCCCTTAACTGTTTCTTGGTTATTTTCTTCGGAGCCGTGGGTCTGCTGTTAGCGGCTAGCTCTGTGCTAGCTCAGTCTCATAGCTGCTTGAATCTTAACATCTTCTTCTGTTTCTACCACCTAACAACTGGGACTTTTTGCGTAGACCTCGTTACATCCATAGAAGCTCTCGGAAGAAATTTGCTTGCTCTCGGCAACTGGGTCGGACTCGATTAGGTTTTTTTTCCGCTTGGTCCCCGCGACGTGTCGCACCTCGATTACGTAATCAGAACGCTGTGTCTGTGGTCTCTTGTAGTCCACAGCACACGAAGTGGCATGGAGAAGGTGGAGTGGACCTCAGTTTGCTTAAATCGGTTCTACAGGCGTCCAGTCGCCAGTCCAACTAGTATTAAAATAAAACTTTTCAATGTACAATCACTATCTAACAATCTTTTAATCACTATCCACCTTTCGGATCTTACACTGTAAACCCTAATAAGTTCACAGAACTCAAAAGTTTTTTTGTAACAGATTACATAATACAAATTGAGTGATGTTTTTAAAAATTTTAAGTTTACACAAACTAAAAATTGCATGTGCAGTTGTCTTAAATTATCTCAACATTAACTTATAAATTTTGATTTTTCTCAACTTATAATTAGGGAGTACTTCACATAAAATTTTCAATATTTTCAGCTCATATATACTTGAAATACACTCAAATTTTTTATAATTTTCAACACAAATACGGCTTGAAATAAACTTAAAATTTTCTATATTACTCAGCTCATAATCTGGGAAATATGCCCTCAAAATTGACCCAATAATGAAATACTCACAATTATTTAACAAATTATTTTATTAAATATATATACAGTATATATATATTCCAAACAAAGTGCTTGTCATAAATTAAAACAAACGAAAAAGGAGAAGGCTCCAGCACCTTAAGAGAAAAACTCAAAGGATTAAAACTCTAGCTTATAAATATAATCCATCCTCAACAACAACAATTACAATGTGCTGCCATTTAACACTGTTTAAAAACATTTAGGCACTTAAGGAAACTTAAAAAAAACCACATTAAAATAAAGTACTGTAGTTGTTGTGCCTTACTTCAACTGGCAACATCAGGTACTGCATCAAGGTAGGCGTTAGGCAACAGAACCTTAAACGTGTATAGTGCATGAATTGAACAGTCGTTTCCCACAAGTTATTTTAGTGCATAAACTTTGAGCAATACGCCAATGCGGTTATATTTATGTATTAACAAGTATAAGTATAATCCATCCTCAACAACATTTACAATGTGCTGCCATTTAACACTGTTTAAAAACATTAAGGCACTTAAGGAAACTTAAAAAAAAAAAACATTAAAATAAAGTACTGTAGTTGTTTCAACTGTGCCTTACGTCAACTGGCAACATCAGGTACTGCATCAAGGTAGGCGTTAACAGAACCTTAAAGATCCACTGACATCATCTTTGAACTTTGCATAAAATGTCACAAGATATATATCTTGTATCATTCAACTATGTTCGTTTTTGCAAACAAAATGATAAATGAATGAAAATTCCTTTCAAAGTGAGTTTAAAATTAAAAACGTGTTTCTTCACGGGACCTCTGACTGCACGCGAATGCAACATCTGTGACGTAGTGTTCTAATATCATCAGTGAACAAGTGAGCCTTTTCACTTTCCCAAAAGATGTAAGACCTTCTTCAAGTATGGAATAAATAAAGCTGCCCCCCCTCGGAGATCCCTCGCTTCCTGAAAAGGTAAGACTCAATTAAATACGGGTGCAGACCCAAATTAGAACCTGCTGTTTCTGCTCATCTAACTTTCTGCTTCACAAACTGAAGACAAATCGCTCAAATCTTCACTTAGATTGATAATTTTGTTGTTTTATTTCTTGTCCGCCATGAATATTTTAAAAGGGGCGTTCTAAAGACGTCCTCCTTCCTATGTCACAGATGTTGCATTTGCGTGTAGTCGGATGTCCCGTGAAGAAACACGGTTTTTAATTTTAAACTCACTTTGAAAGGAATTTTCATTAATTTATCCTTTTGTTACAAAAACGAACATAGTTGAATGTTACAAGATATATATCTTGTAACATTTTATGCAAAGTAGAAAGATGATGTCACATACACTTTAAAGGTCCGCTGACATCATCTTTGAACTTTGCATAAAATGTTACAAGATATATATCTTGTATCATTCAACTATGTTCGTTTTTGCAAACAAAATGATAAATTAATGAAAATTCCTTTCAAAGTGAGTTTAAAATTAAAAACCAGGTTTCTTCACGGGACATCCATTCCGACTACACGCGAATGCAACATTTGTGACGTAGGAGAAAGACCGTCTTTAGAACGCCCCTTTTAAATATTCATGGCGGACAAGAAATAAAACAACAAAATTATCAATCCAAGTTAAGATTTGAGCTATTTGTCTTCAGTTTGGGAAGCAGCAAGTTAGATGAGCAGAAACAGCAGGTTCTAATTTAGGTCTGCACCCGTATTTAATTGAGTCTTACCTTTTCAGGAAGCGAGGGATCTCCGAGGGGGGGCAGCTTTATTTATTCCATACTTGAAGAAGGTCTTACATCTTTTGGGAAAGTGAAAAGGCTCACTTGTTCACTGATGATATTAGAACACTCAAATGCGACACAACAGTACCGGCATTTTTCAAGTTATACAAAAAAAAGGCGATCTGGCAGAGAATACAATATGTTATCCTAGCGGACGCAGACTGAAGGTTCTTTCTCCTACGTCACAGATGTTGCATTCGCGTGTAGTCAGATGTCCCGTGAAGAAACACGGTTTTTAATTTTAAACTCACTTTGAAAGGAATTTTCATTAATTTATCATTTTGTTTGCAAAAACGAACATAGTTGAATGACACAAGATATATATCTTGTGACATTTCATGCAAAGTTCAAAGATGATGTCAGTGGATCTTTAAACGTGTATAGTGCATGAATTGAACAGTCGATTCATTAGTTACGTTAGATGTACCCAAGGAGCAGGACAAATGAGTCAGCCAGATTTGTGGGACCACTCGCAATCATTTCATCCTCCACGACAATAAAGATGCTCTCAGGGCTGAACATGGCTGCATCAGTAGTGTCATCTGGGACGACTGTCAGAAGAGCCACCGGAGTGTCAGTGAGGTCTGGACCATCTGCTGCCTACAAAACACAAATACAAGAATGAGTTCATTCCTTCAAGTTTACTATACTAATTATGCTAATGATGTCTAGACATTACTGTCACTTAGCACCTAGGACTTAGACTGCAACTTAGCTACATGTTTAAACCATTGTCTTTGCTTATATCTTATGTTTGTTTCACACTTATCTTTCACATCCCTCAAATAACTGTTGCAGACTAGATTTTGGGAAATTAGGTGTTTTGACAAATTATTGTTATTTGTATCGTTGCACATAAGTTCTGCAGTATGTAGGAAGAGAAGTTGGATTATTTTGTTATGTTTACTTCTAAAACAAATTGAAGCTACATAAAACAAATTGAAGCTACATATCCGCTGTAAACAGAGTCAAACATTATTTTCATTGATCTCCTTTTATTTATCAGTACTTAAAATACCCTAATCTACTTTAATACCTAAAGCTACATTTTCAGTGAATTTAAGACTTTTTAAGAAATTAAACATTTCAAATAAAAACTAAGACTTTTTTAAGGACCCGTGGGAACCCTGGAGTTTGTTAAATTGACTTTGAGTTGAGCTCGTGCCTGACGACTAGTAAAAAGCCACCATCAACATAGCTCCGTTACTGTGATTCACCATGGCAACAGGGGAAAAACAGGAAGCAAACATTTTCTGGAGGGATAACACATCAACTCAGAGTGTAGTTAAAGTTTTTTTTTCCATCAGACCAGTGCTGTTTGTTAGTACCTTCACATTTGGATTACTTCCAGCAAATGGCAGGAAGTCTGCCAGCTGATTTTTGCTTGGTTAAAATCAGCTGGCAGACACGTCAGTTACACCACGTGACTTCTGATGAAGATTGCAGCAAGTAATTGAAAAAAGTCAAGGTTTGTTGAACCTCCTTTATGGAATAGTCCTCTGGAATGGATAGCACAGTATTACTTACATTACAGGTCATGAAGAACTTGGAGGCATCTTCACGCAGGTATACAGGAAGTGCATGAAGGATGAGGGCCCGTCTCATATTTACATCATGTTGTTCCTATGGACCAAAAATATCCATGACAATAGTATTGTATACACAAATACAAACCTTTATCATCCAAATTAATAACTTTGTATTGCAAATACTTTAATAACTCCCAAAGGAAAAAACTTAAAATTGTAAATCAAATTTTATGAAAACAGTTTTTATTAGGACTTCCTAAAATTGAAGCTGATTTGAATATGTGTTCATGGCATAATCCCCTAACCTCGGGACACAGTTCAGGCACTTTAAAGTATGGCTGCTGTTTTACAATTGTTTCTGAATCATGCAAAGTTCAATATTCACCTGAAGGTCATACACCCTCATGAGCTTGGTTAGCTCCTCCGCTATCTTGCCCGTCATGGTGGCCTTGTCTCTGAATAAGGTTATGAGTTTCGGCGTGTATCTGTCCAGCTCCTTGTAGAATTGATTGCGCAGGTTAACATTGTTGATTCGGTGGAACTCTGCAAACACCTGTACATGGACACAATTACACAAATGTACAAAGAGGAATAATGAACAGAAATGTGAAGATATTTTAAGAAGTTTTCTGTTGGCAGATAGCAAAACAAAGTGCATTTGTATTAGGGATGTGTCAGAACCAAGTTAGAAATGGAAAGTTAAATGTCATTCTTTAAAACAGACTGTACAACATTTTATTTTTTTACCTGTGAATCCATAAGTAGGGATGGCCATCTGTCCAAGACGTCTCTCACCTTTTGTACCCCGATATCTGTACACAAGATGTGCAGAAAGATGATTTATTCATTTTCAAAAACATTTCTTAAATAATACATAATGCTAAATAGCAGGATTTAAATATACCAATTATAAACTAAATTACACTAATTATAGTAGAAATGGAAATGTTACAAAAATGAGCAAGTTATTTATTAACAAGCAAAGCATCAAAATTGTGGGCTTTTAGAATTTCCAATTCGGTTATTGATGGTTTTTGTTGTTAACAAAGTATTAAGAAAGAGTCCAAGTGATCAAAGTTTTTTTCTGTGGACCCCACATTTCAAAATAACACATAAAATAAAACCAAATTCACTGGAAGTATTCCTAAATATATCCTACCTTAACAGTTTAGAGATGATCTCACAACCATACACTTGAACCTACGAAGAAATACAAACACAGGCTCGGTCAGCATCACGAGACATTACTGTATGTTGTTCAGCATTTTTCGTTTCACGCTAATACACACACCCACACGAGATGCATGCTAGGTTGCTAATGCTAAGCGTGCTGCAAGATAATAGCGCCGTGCTGAAATGCGCCCAGGAAATTTAGTTCCGCTGTGCACATATTCTCCCGTTAAAAACATTTAATAAGTGAAAAAATAACCGAAACGGTAAGCAGGTGGACCGAACCGGCGAACAGCGGGGAAATCCGACAGAAACCGTAAAGCAGAGATAACGTTACGCTTCAAACCATAGATATCTATGCTTCAAACGGCTTCACGGGCCTCTTGTCCCGAGCAAACATGCATTATGGGAAATGTAGTTCATCCAGAAAAGCCGCGAACCGTAGTTGAAGTAACATCGTATTTGTCACATTAAACGACTTCTGAAGTTATAGTATTCACTGTGCACATTATACAAATGTATCCCCAGCTCATAATTTAAGACTAGTTATCGAAATTCAGTTTAAAAAAATAAAATAACGTTGTCTTACTTACCAAATCAGGGCTGATGATAAGACGCCGCTTAAAACGAGGACAATAAAACTGAGAAAAACTGAGGTGGTGGTGGTTTGAAGCGGGGGTGGGTGGGAAATGCACCTTGCAAACAAATAAAAACAAATTAAACCGTAGTTCACATCCACAGGCTGGCAAAAAAATTCACCGCATCGAGGCAAATTCAAGATGGCTGACTCATCTCACCCGAGGGAGAGATAGACCCCACCCACCAGAACGTGATGACGTTGCTAACGTCACACTGGTTTCTAAAACTTTTGAGCGATTCCAAACAAATTAACTCTGAAATATTGAGCCCTCTTCAATTAAAGTGGCATAAATCTCAACTGAGCTCAAAACTTTATAGTTCGGTCAACTCCTTAACGACATTTGACTGTTGTGAACTTATTAGTTATGAGCTAGTACAACTGTTTGGTAATACAGTGTAGCTAAGGTAGTTCCTCTTTTTAAAAATAGTGATAAATGTGTGTTCAACAATTATAGACCAATATCCTTGTTACCACAGTTTTCAAAAATTCTTGAAAAGCTATTTGTGAACAGACTAGATCAATTTATAGATAAACAAAATATTCTAAGCAACAGTCAGTATGGGTTTAGAGCAAAAAACTCTACATCAATGGCTCTCATGGAATTAATGGAACAAATAACTACTGCTGTCGATCAAAAACAATATTGTATCAGTATTTTTGTTGATTTAAAAAAAGCATTCGATACTATTGATCACACCATTCTCCTTGAAAAACTGAACAAATATGGTATTAGAGGACCAGCATTACAGTGGGTATCTAGCTACTTGAAAGATAGGAAACAATTTGTACAAATAAATGATGTAAGATCTGACCTCTGTAATATCACATGTGGAGTTCCCCAAGGCTCTGTACTTGGACCAAAGCTATTTATTTTATATGTGAATGACTTGGTAAATGTGTCAGGACTCCTTAAATGTGTACTTTTTGCTGATGATACCACATTTTTCTGTTTAGGTGAAGATATAGAACAAATGTTGGAATTGATAAAGACAGAATTTGTCAAGATACAAACTTGGTTTAAAATAAATAAATTATCATTAAATCTAGAAAAAACTAATTACATGATATTCAGTAATAAAAAGAAAACTGTTGATGTTCCACTCAAAATTGAGGGTGTTGAGATTTGTAGAGTGAGTGAGGTGAAGTTTTTGGGTGTTATCATTGATGACAAACTGACATGGAAACAACACATAAATTCTGTAAGAATAAAAATAGCTAAATCGATTGCAGTACTGTACAAAGTCAGAGACCTATTGAATGATAAAGCTCTGTATTTGTTGTATAACACAATCATTGTTCCACACTTAATCTATTGTATTGATGTTTGGGGGAAAGCGTGTAAAACAATCACAAAGCCTATTTTTGTATTACAGAAAAGAGCTGTAAGAATTATCACTAGAAAACATTACCGTCATCCATCAAGTACATTATTTTATCAACTGAAGTTATTGAAGTTCCATGATTTGGTAGACTATAATATTTTATCAGTTATGTATAGGGCTCAAAATAATGCATTACCTTTAAATATCCAAATGCATTTTGTTAAAAGACAAAGTTGTTATAATCTTAAGGGGACAGAGATGTTTGTAAAACCACAATTCAGAACTAGTTTGAAGGGACGTTCTACCTCAATCCAGGGAATTAGATTATGGAATGGCTTGGAGAATGTAGTTAAAAATGCCAAGTCAATGTTTACATTTAAGAAAATGATCAAAACGAATGTGTTAAAAAAATATATGAAATAGCGTAATGTGTATTGTATTAGTTAGAAAATTAGAAAGAGTTAGTCATTTTGTACTGTTGGTTGAAGATTATTATTGTTTAATCTGATTGTTGGAAAAAAGGGGCAGATATAATAAGATTTATTCTTCTTTCTGCTACCTTTCATTTTTTTATATTTTGTACATTATCATTTATGGGATTGTCTTGTATTGTTTCTTTTGTAAAAAAAAAATGAACAAATTTAATAAACATAAACATAAACATAAAAAAAAAAAAAAAGCTTTGGTCCTAGCACTGAACCTTGGGGGACTCCACATTTTATATTTTGAAGATCTGATTTTTCATTTCCTGGCTGTACAAATTGTTTTCGGTTAGTCAAATAACTACTCAACCAGTTATGAACTATCCTACAGTATCCCTCTTTTTGCCACACAACAAATAAAATGTTAAGAGAATCGATGTAAGTTGAATCTTAATCTAATGGCTGTAAATGTCAACATAATATTTTTGAAGTTTTATTTTGATAAGCAAATTAGGTTTTTTTTTGCCGGCTTGATATGAGCTCCCAGTGTGTGTGTGTGTG
>JBBPBX010002241.1:34748-47759 GCA_038048925.1 Garcialebias charrua | reverse complement strand
GTGGCCCCTGCCCGCCCCTCACGGTGTCATTGTACTTCAGTGGCGCCGCTGCAGCTCCATCATCCACTTCTTCTCTGTGTTTGCTGCTGCTCGTTCACGCACTCACCTGGACCGTCATCGTCCACAGGACTGCTCTGTTCTTCTCCACAGGACTGCTCTGTTCTTCTCCACAGGACTGCTCTGTTCTTCTCGGTCTCTCCACTGAAGCCTCGCGGCTCTCATGGCTCTGCGCGTGCTGGTCTTCTACTCCGTGCTCGGAGTCCTCCTCGCTCAGGGTAAGAGGCTGTGCGGGGTTTTATTGGGTCAAACTAAAGGAAAGAGTGGTGTAAATGCATGAAACTGATGTAGGTAAACAGTACGTGGCTTCACGACATGAACTGTTCGATCAAAGAGAAAAGAGTGAAACTCGAGGACGTGACGAATCGCTCGAGGACTAGTTTATGATTCGAGCTGCAGCTCTGCAGGGTCGTTGTGGGACTCATTTTCAGCCCTGGAGTTTCTCAGTGGCGGAGCTAGACTTTTATTGCTGTGGGGGGGGCTATCGGTAATGGGGCCACTTACGCCAAAAATACACTACACGCGGCTCCGCCCCGCTCCGCAGGTCGCAGCTGTGCGAGTCCAATTTCCATTACCTGCGCTCAGCTCAGGTCCGAGTGGATGCGCCGCTCCGAGACGCATGCGCGAGAATTGCGAGATCGCGCGATAAATCAAGTGATAAATAAGTAAGTCAGAACAAAACAATTCACTCGGTGGAAGAAAGAGAACAACTGTAGATACTGCTGCCTTGATCTTCTCTCGTAAATGAGCGACAGGACATGGTTTGAGCAACAGGAAGTGATGTATTACATTTCAGAATAAAATACTTTATTTATTTCTTGTATTTCTTTTTATTTCTTGTATTGCGTTTGTAGGCGTAGTCAGAAATGATAGTTTGACAGCATTTTTGTACAAATAAATCCGTATAGAGCTAGGATTAGTCCGCCCGTGGTGATTTTATTTTGTAAATACGGAAGTTGTGCTCGTTCCTTTTCCTGTTGGTGCGACGTAATCTTCAAAAGTTGACTCCGGCACAGCTCCGTCATCCGGCAGAAATAGAAAAATTTCTAATTTTGACGGACTGCCGTCCGCTCTCCGCAGCTCGCCGCCGCCGTGCGGAGCCAGTGTAAATTCTGTCATTGATTATAATGGGTGCGTATTTGCTGCGGAGGTCGGACCGGAGCGGGGCGGAGCTGCAACGCGTGTAGTGTATTTTTGGCATTACAGTGGTAAAAATGGACTTGTCTCAACTTTTTTGGGATTTGTTGACGCTATGAAATTTTGAAACAAAATTTTTCCCTTAAAATGATACATTCTCTCAGTTTAAACTTTTGATCTGTGATTTGTGTTCTATTCTGAATAAAATATTAGATGTTGGCACCTCCACATCATTGCATTCCGTTTTTATTCACAATTTGTTTAGTGTCCCAACTTTTTTGGAATCCGGTTTGTAAAAATCCGGTATCTAAATATCCGGTATCTAAAAAAAAGGTTATATATTATGGAAACTTTTATTTCACAGAAGCTACATGTGCATTAGAAATCAAGTCTTTTTCTAAACAGCTTTAGTGTTTGACTTTGTCCACACTCATAAAACACACAATGAAGTACAAAAAAAANTCAGATGGCTGGGGGGGGACTGCCCCCTCCGGCCCCCCCTCTAGCTACGCCACTGAGGCCCTGTTTACACGGACACTGTGTGGGGGAAACGGATGTTTTGGGTATGTTAATTAGGTGAAAAGTTTTGCGTTGACACGGTCGAATTCTGTGGATACGACTCTCTCCCCCTCCACCCCCCGTCCTCATGATTTAACTGTAGTTACCATGCTGGGCCGTTAGATGGCGCTGTGATTATTGGAACCTTCACTACTGCGCATGCGCTGCCTGAGGTAAACAGAGCAGCTGCCTCGTCTGTTTTCCTCTCTGGCTAAAATCAGCTAACTACAAGTTGTTGTCAACAAGTTAACAACAAGTTAAAGCTGGAATTTGGATAAGAGTCAACAGATTTGACACCAAGCGGGACTCTCTTCATCTACCAAGCTCCACACCAGACAGACGCTGAGTGGACTGTGGACCAGAACCGCTGAGCGGGCTGTGGACCAGAACCGGACATTACTCTGTGATAAACAGCTGACTTACAGCAGGTAAATCAACGTTCTTAATATAATGTTTGCTCTTGTTTACTTTGATCACACAACAACTGAGTTTTTATTTATTTATTTCTGCCAGGTGGAGCTGTCGTTCCAACAGGCTGATGGTTCGGCGGTTCTGATGGGTCCAGATGAACACACAGCAAGAGTCCAGTTCATTAACGTAGTTACAGTTCGGTTCACGTGTTTTAATAGTGTGTTCAGTTTAATTCTCAGTGTTTGTGTTGTAAACTTTGTGGTGCTGAATAAATAAATAAATAAAAAATAAACCTGGTGTCTTCATTTTCACAGCACGTTACGCACTGTTTAAAAAATGTAACGAGTCCAGATAGATACTGTAGTTCAGATAAATTTAAACATCTCCCACGCCAACATAAATACTGTTTATTATTGTTAAACTGTTATATTTTGCAACGTGACACGTGAAATGTCAGACTGTGTGCGTGCTGCGTGCATGTGTTCAAACAAAAGCTCCACGGGAGATGTTTACATTATCAGCGGGGGGTCTGCGAAAAACTTCCACCTTGAGAGCAGGGTCAGAAAAGTATCGGAGTCATCGAGGGGGGCCAGCAGCGTCGTGTAGGCGATAAGCAAAGTCGCAAAGAGAAAGTAGCGGTTACACTCAAAATACGCGCAGCGTAAACTGGCCCTGAGTTTCATGCCTCAGTCTGGCCCACTTTAGATCACGAGTCACGACATATTAAATAATGTAATTATAAGCTTACATCAAGGGTGAATCTAAAATATGCCCCTTAGCACCCAGTGCTGACAATGACTCTTGGAGCAATGCCAGTGGCCAATGGTACTGGACTATTGTAATGGTTTATTATCTGGGTGTCCAAATACTTCTTTAAAAAGTCTTCAGTTGATCCAAAATGTTGCTGCCAGAATCTTAACTGGAGTTAGTAGGAGAGATCATATATCTTGTTTTAGTTTCTTTCCAATGGCTCCCGGTCAAATCCAGAATATAATTCAATATCTTACTTCTCTCAACAACCTAGCTCCATCTAATATTTGAGATCTTTTCGTTCCATATTTTCCTAACAGAGCACTTGGCTGTCAGACTGCAGGCTATCTCATGGTCCTTGGAATTGCCAAAAGCAGAATGGGAGGAAGATCTTTCAGTTGTCAGGCTCCTCTCTTGTGGAACCAACTTCCAGTTTCTGTCCATGAGGCTGACACATTGTCCAGTTTTAAGACTGGACTTAAGACTTTCCTTTTTGATAAATCATATAGGGTTGGCTTGTTATGCTACTAGAGGACAAATTGACCTCATTTCCTCAAATGGTTTGCTAAAATTGAATACCGGTAGTTTTCATTTGATACTATTTCTATCTTAACGTGTGATTCTTGACCTGCCATTGTGTATCTGTTCCTACCAAACCCAGCCAGTTGAAGCAGATGACACTTGTCCTGAGCCTGGTTCTGCTAAAGGTTTCTTCCTCATGAGGGAGTTTTTCCTTTCCACTGTCGCCTTCATGCGTGTTCAAGATGAGAGTTCTGTGATGGAGTTAAATTCAAAGCAGTCTGCTCCTCACATAAATAATGTTAAATTATTATTTTTAAATATGAATGTTTCTGTTAAATTATTATTTTATATATGAATGTTTCTGTTCCCCCCATTTTTTTTAATAAAGTAGAGGCCATTTCCTGCATTCTGGTGTATTTTAATGAATTAACATCTGTTTTACCTACATTAGTAACACTTGACTCATTAAAGGTGCTATGTGTAACTTTCTGTAGAGCGCAGAACTTATGTTCATTGGGTGATTGGGTGTTTGGTGTTTTAGGGGTGTTTGGTGTTTCAGTGTTGGTGTAAATTTTCATACTTTTCATACTTTTATACTACTATGAAAAAACTCAGGACAGTGTTACACTTTTACTATTTTGTGCTTATGTTTATTAAATGTTTTAGTGTTTAATGTTTAGATGGTTACTGTTGCACCGAGGGACTGAGAGAAACGCAATTTCGGTCCTGTGTATGTCCTGTACATATTGCAGTTCTGACAATAAAGTTGACTTTGACTTTGACTTTGACTTTGAACTAGGGCTGGGCGATATGAGGAAAATATTATATTGCGATATTTTTTGGCTATATCACGATACACGATATATATCGCGATATCTCCAAAATCAATGAAAAAATGATTCAAAATTGATTAAAAAATGTCAACACTAAATTTGAACAAACTTAAATATTTTATTTTAACCATCAATTGCACACATAAATAAAAAGTACTTCAAGCAAAAAGGAAGAATACATAATTTAAACTTAAAAAGGTGCTCTTGTGCTTTTAACATTAAAAAAATATTAAATCAAAACAATTAAGGCCTTTAAAATACAAAAACAAAAGTGTAAACAGTGGCCATAAAATTTACTGACCCAGAACAGTCACAGGTAACAACTCTCAACTATTTGCATGTGCTAGTAATTTTTAACAACAAACCACAAAATGTGCACAAGTTTCAAACTGTGCCAAGTTCAGGCAATGTCTGCAAAACCTCTGAACAAGAACAGATTTATCACAGTGAGCCTCTGTGTACTGTATCCGGTTTTATTGTGAAAGGGTCAGGGGTTGTTTCCGGATTCACGAAGACGTTCTCTAAAGTTGCTCTACAAAGTGTCGCATTGAATCCTTGTGTAAAACACGACAGCCTCCACTCAGAAACGTGAACCGAGAGGTGGAGACATTATTAAATCAGCTGTATCGCTAAAGACACGGTCAGTCTCAGCTGTGGAAGAAGACGGCTAACGCGTTAGCCATCTTGTTAGCCGCTAAGGACCGTGTCTTTAGCGATAATGATAAAATGCTGATTTATTAATGTCTCCACCTCTCTATGCGGTGCACGCATGACTAAGCTCAGACCCGTGGTTTGTTTTAAGGAAGCAGCAGCTGTAAAAACACTTGGTTCTGCCGTTCATGCTCCACTCCGCTGTTTAAATGGTGAAAAAGATTCGTAGTTCAGACCTTTCTTCGGGACTATTTTCAGCATCGTCTACAAAAACATTTTTTATGCCCTCATCTGACAATTTAATCCAAACTAGCTCAGAACATTGTTTTCCCCCCTCAGCAGCGTGCAGCGCTCTTCATATCTGCCGTGTTTACATGTTGTGCTGAAAGTCTCGCGCGCGGCTCCTGCAGCCTGCAGGAAGGAGGGGGGCGAGTGGGGGCCCGCGCGACAGCAGGAGGATCCTCGATATACACGATATAGCCCTTTTAACCATCGTACATTTAAAATATCGCGATACATCGAGTATATTCGATATATCGCCCACCCCTACTTTGAACTTAGAAATATTTTCAACAGGCAAAGCATTCTGATCCCTCCCCCTCATATATGGCTCTGCTCCCCCTGGCCCTGCTGAAATTCAAATTCAAGCTCTGTTTTTATTGGCTGATTACAAACTCTGTTTTTATTGGCTGGTTAATGGCGGGTCACTCTGTGTTTTTAGTGTTTTTATAAATGCTGATAGAGAAGCAAGGGGACTATAGTTTTTTTCAGAGATTACTTTGTCTAACACCAGTCTGTCAGTAGATAGTGACAGAGTGAAGAAATATGTTAAAAATATATTGTTAGAAAAGTTACAGACAGCATTACAAAGTTACATAGTGCAGCTTTAACTATTTTAGAGTTAATGGCACAACAAGAAGTAGCCTGACCAACAGCTCTCCTTGTATGAATAAAGCACGCTGCACTGCTCTCATGCATCCTAGTCACGGTCTAAGAAACACAATATAGCGTAAGTTAACTTTTAGGGTAAAAAAATCACTAGCCAATATGAAACAATAATAATAATAACTCCTTCTTACCAATGGCCTAGCATAAAGCAATATGATCATCATCCATCATGTTTATTAGTAGCTTAAAATACCTAATTAAAACTAGGTCTACTGTAACCTTATCCAGTTGTAGGGTCAAGAGACAAACATGTAGCATTTACACAGTATGAACAACATTCAGGAATTGTTTCTATAAGAACATTATCAATTTTTTTACATGAACAGTAAGATCACTCCACCCATGAGGAAATGTGACCCAGGGTGCGCTAACCTCAGATAAACCAACAATGATAGCTGTAATGGTGGAGGTAGTGAAGCTCACGGTGTTACATGAGACATTTAGTGAGGCTTTTCTGCCTTATCAGCCAACATTAAGGCAAAGAAGACAAGAAAAAAATTCTAAGCTGCTAATAACTTAAAATAGTAACTGCAGTAGAGGTTTTCACAGCAGATTTGACCATTTCGTGAAACGGTTAAGCTCAGGAACCCTTGTGCTATAAAGTCAGCTAAGAAATATATATTTTCTCGCAAAGAAACAATTGTTTTTACCGTGTTTTCTTGTGAAGTCCTTCGTACTCGCTCGCTTCTGTGGCCGCCATTTTAAGCAGGGCAAATGAGGCGCTGACGCATCGCGTAGCGGTGACGCATAATAGATGTGCGTTATACAACGAAGCGTGTTATTTACGGATTTTTCCAATATATTGGCAATAATTGGACAGAGCGTGTTATACACAGGAGCGTGTTAAAGTCCGACGAATACGGTACTTGTCCCGTCTCCACTTATGGCTCTGATGTATGCCACCGCTCCAATGGCTTTGGTAGATGCATCAGAGAAGACACATAATTCCTTCCGCACAGTGTTGCATAGGGAATTACTGGTGTACATGCGAGGAATGTGCAAGTGGCTCAGCTCTTGCAGAGAATCTTTCCAAGATTCCCAGCTTTGTCGCTTCACTTCAGGTAATGGTGTGTCCCAGTCAAATGTGTCACTGTTTAGCTCTCGAAGTAGAATCCTTCCATGCATTATGACTGGAGCAACAAACCCGATAGGATCAAACAGGCTGTTCACTATGGATAGGACACCCCGACGGGTGAATGGTTTGTCCTTGACAGAGATGCTGAATGTTAAGGTGTCAGACGCTACTTGCCAGCACAACCCCAGACTGCACTGCACAGGTTCCTGATCTCCACTGAAATCCAGGTCCTTGATTCCTTCCGCATGGTCCTTAGGAGGGAAGGCTTTCATCACGGCTGAACTGTTGTTGAGAACAAAAATATCTAGATCGATATCAGTTCTGTATAAAGTAAGAGGGATATTCACTGATAAAGCAATGTTTATGTTGTATAATGTAATAGTTGTTCCTTATTTGGTTTACGGTATTGAAGTCTGGGGTAAAGCGTGTAAAACTTTTACTAATCCTTTGTTCATTTGACAGAAAAGCGCTGTACGGATTATTATGAAAAAAAAACTAGATATCCGTCGACTACTTTATTTTATCAACAGAACATTTTGAAGTTCTATGATTTGGTTAATTATAACATTTTGTTGCTTATGTATAAGGCACATAAAGCATGTTGCCTGTCAATATTCAAACAGATTTTGTTAAAAGAGAGAGTGTATATTTTCTTAAAGGAATCGAGATGTTTGTGAAGCTTTATTTTAGTAGTACAGGAAACCCTCGAGGTACGACACCTGCGACCTACGGCAACTCAGACTTACGATTTTATCATATTTAATAAAAATATGATTAAAAAAAATAAATACAATTTTTTTTTTTTTTGTGTGTGTTTAAAAGTTATTAATTTCATGTGTATAGCACTTTGTTGCAGCTGTGGTTGTTTTAAATGGCTTTATAAATAAAGTATAATTATTAATTTTACGTTTTGATTAGAAATTTATCGTATTTACGCAACTTCCGGTCGTTTCCGGTCGCCACTTCCGGTCGCCATTTTACAACTGTACTGCGGTCAATGGAGCTCCAGAGGCTACTGTCAGCTGGCTCCGTGTGCCCGATCAGGGTTGCCTCATACGGATAAATTAGCTGGAAACACTCGGTCAACTCTGTGGACGTCTCAGGTCCGGAGGAGCAGCCGCGGATCGCCCCGCGATCGGCGGCCACAACGCCGCCCGACATGCTAACGACAGCAGCTAACAAAGCAGCTAACACAGGCGAAGACACCGAGCCGACATGCCGCGGAGGGGCCATCTGCGGCCGGGAGCTCGCCGCAAATGTCCGCCTGGCAGTCGGGGCCACCGGCTCAAAGTAAGACATTATATTTTTTATTTATTGTACAGTACAGTATTCATTTACTGTGCAGTTCTGTGCGTGTTTATGGCCTTAGTATGTCTGCTTGTTCAGTCTCATGCCATTAAATATGTGTGCGGCGCTCCGTTAGCGGTATAGCCGCGACCTATGTCAGAAACGCGGACCTACGACAGGCATGTGTTTTTGGTCCGCGAGGTACGACAACATCGACCTAAGTCACACACGTAGGTCCCAATCCCTGACGTACCTCGAGGGGTACCTGTAGTTTGAAGGAACGATCCACAATAATTCAGGGAATAGGATTGTGGAATGGTTTGGAAGATACCGTTAAAAATGCCATATCACTGTATACATTTAAGAGACTGATAAAGACGAGTTTCTTGGAAGAATATAAAATCATTAATATATATCTACTTAATTTGTTGTCTGATTTGATTAAGATGTTTGAGTTTTTATGTTTTTAATTTAGCTAGATTGTTATGGTCTTTGTGAATTACATGTTTTTTAATATAATTTGATTTACAATAGAATTAAGTAAAAAGGGGCAGTTTTCATAAGACTACGGTAGTTCTTCTGCCACCTTTCATTTTATTTTATTTACATTTTTTATTGTATTGTATTGTATGTATAATTGTCATGTTTTAAAATGAAATGAATACATTTTCAAAAACAAAAAAACAAAAAAAAACTGTTAGATGTAGGGATGGGAATTGTTAAGAAATTATCAATACCAATTCATTTATCGATATCATTTATCGATTCAATTCCTTATCAATTCTGTTATCAATTCTCATTGGGTTAGGCAAAAAAATATAGTACACCATTTGTGTGCATGAAGTATTTAATGCTCTTTCACCAGAACAAAAATAGAACTTTTATGAAAAAATAATTCCTAATTAACATTATTAAGGGGCTGTCCTTGGTTGGAATGGGTGATAGGCTTCTATACAGTTGGACTTCTGTCCTCTTCCTCAAAAAGTTCTTCTAGGGCTGTCTCTTTTTGCTGCTTTACAGGAGGCATCTGAAATTATTGACATAACCACAACTTGTAATTCACACGTTTCAATTTTAAAATAAATAGTGTAATAATCCATGCAATCTAAGTCAAAGTCAAAGTCAACTTTATTGTCAGAACTGCAATATGTACAGAACATACACAGGATTGAAATTGCGTTTCTCTCAGTCCCTCGGTGCAACAGTAACCATTTAAACACTAAAACACTGAAACATTTAATAAACATAAGCATAAAATAGTAAAAGTGTAACACTGTCCTGAGTTTTTGCATAGTAGTATAAAAGTATGAAAATTTACACCAACACTAAAACACTAAACATTTAATGAACATAAGCATAAAATGAAATAATAAAAGTGTAATACTGTCCTGAGTTTTTGCATAGTAGTATAAAAAGTATAAAAAGTATATCTATAAAATAAACTGAAGGTTCTAGCATTGACATTTGCAAAGAGTGGCAAAGCAGCATATGAGTTAATGTACACAGTATATGTATGAGGTAGTTGATGTTGGTATAGAGGCAAAGTGGCATATGCAGTAAGGCACATTGGGCATCCTTAAATAAGGCTAGTCAGAGAATACTGTATATGTATCAGCAGTAGTGTAGATATAAAAGTAGTGTAAATGTAAACAGTAGTAATAAATGTAAACAGTAGTAATACATGTAAACAGTATTAATAAATGTAAACAGTGAATGTAAACAGTAGTATGACTATAAGATAAGATAAGAGAGATTTTTTATTAACATTGCACCAGTAAACCAATACAACGTGATAATGTAAACACAGTCATCCAGAGGTCAGAGAATGTTAAGCTGCTGCAATTCAAAACACATGCATGTTCGTCAGCGCGGCCATCTCTCATCCATCCTGGATGAAGAGCAAAACAGATATGGAAAAAGGAAAAACACAGTAGGTATCATTTGTGATATTCAAAAAAAGAATTTATCAAAGATTGCCTGAGGACACTCCATGATAAAGTCCCAAAAACTCTATCAGCATAAGCACAATCACACGAGACATTGTTGCAGTTTTGACGACATGCAAGGAGATATGGAGTCTGTGAGTAACTTCAGAGAACACAGTTCAGCAGTTATTCAGCTGGGCGTTATCCGAGGCACGCACAGAGATCTCTGGGGGAGGGATGGGGGGGAGGTCAGCAGGGCACTTCAGCTCTCCGCTCCAGGAGAATAATTTCCAAACAGGCCTCTTTTCAAGGACGTGTGCAGAAACCAGATTAGATAGTCTTTTTGTTTATTCCAATCCAGACCACAGTGTACTTTCTCACTGCAGCCTTCCAAGTCCAGACGCTGTTTCAGGGCCAAAATTCCAAATCATATGAGGTTCCGTTCTATGAACCCCCATCCATGCCCTGTTGGGGCCCGGGCGGCTGTAAACGAGTTCCAAAGCGCCCAGGTCCGCGGTAGTCCACCGACGCACCCAACGTGCGATTGAGCTCATACAACAGCTGGGATGAGTTGCTCACGGCCCGGATCAGAGAATCATGCTGATCAGGGAGTTTCGCCAGCGCGCTGATAGCCGCCGAAGCTCTCCTCAGCTTCAGGTAGCAGACAGCTCCGCCGATGCCAAAAAACAGAGCAGCTGCTACTAATAGTCCAATAATCCACAAATCTTCCACGTCTTCGACAGTCAAGACGGTCAGACACATAGGCTGCCACTGTCCCCACGAGTCCATCATGTATCCAGCCGCGTGTGTGTCAGAGGGGCAGACAGCTTCTCCTGGCACGGTCCGCTTCGTGGAAAAAATCTTATCTATTGAAGAAACAGCCCAATTTACTAATTCCATCGCAAATTGGTTCGAGTGAGCGCTGAAGGGTCAGACGAGACAAAAAGCAAGCAGGGAGGAGGAAAAACTTAGGGAAGGAAGGAGCAAAAAGATATGCGACTTGCCTTGTCGAGAGCCGGAAGCAGAAAGAGGCAGTAATGTAATACAAACATTAGTGCAAATATGAGAAGTAGTGCAAACTGAATGAGCACATGACCGAGAGTTTAGTGAATAACCTGTTTGATGACACAGAGTCCAGTGTTAAAATCTTTGTGTTGTGTGGTAATGTGTGAGAAAGTTTTTTGTGTTAAGGCAGTTCAAATGGGAGGGGAGGCAGAGCAGGCAGAGTGTTTAGCATCCTGACTGCCTGATGAACAGAGCTGTCTCTCAGTCTGCTGGTTCGAGCCTGGAGACTTCTCAGTCTCCTCCCTGATGGCAGCAGTCTGAAGCAGCTGTGTAGTGGGTGTGTGGGATCACCTGCCATGCAGTGGGCTTTCCGAGTGAGGCGGTTGCTGTGTAAGTCCTGCAGTGAGGGGAAGGAGGTGCCGACGATCTTCTATCATCTATCATCTTTCATTACAAAAACAAAACTTACATAGTTATCATCTTCATCCTCTTCTGCCTCCCTCTTCGTCTCTCCCTCTACGTCTCTCTCAGCTCTGCCAGCTTCAGAAGAAATTCACCATTAAAAACACTGAGCAACAAAAAAGCTCTCACAACAGAAAGAGGCTACAATGAAACACACTGAACAAAAATATAAAACAACACTTTTGTTTTTGCTCCCATTTCTACGGTGGCATTTTGAGGTATGTTGTGTGTTGAAAAACGTCATCCTGAAAGCTAATGCCTCCTACCCACCGCCCCCGGCGTCGGGCGGCCGAAGCGGCCGGATAACACCGGTTTACATTCAAAGTCTATGGAGGAGACGCGTGGAGTCACGGGGAACAAGGAAGCGGCGAGATTCGAGTGATCGAAGCGGCGCGACGGCAGCCTGCACACGCACGCGCGCGTCGCCGTCGAGCCGCAGACGTCCCAAATGTTGATCTCTGGCGGCTCGACGCATCCGGCAAACAGTCGGGAGAGCCTCGCTATCTGATTACACAACCACAACGGGACTTTTTTCGGACTTTTTAAACTCACCGGATCCAGCCTCCAGGAATTGGACCCAAACTCCGGTAAGAAACGTGGCATTTTTACAGTTGCTGCTGACAGGCTGCTGTCCTCTCCAGTGTAGATCACCCCAAACATAAAAAAAAGTTTTAATCTCATCGAAGACCGTCGGAGGTGCAGTTAAAACAACAACTGAACCCGGAAAACAAGCCAGAGACCCCTCCCTCTGCTACCCCCTAGTGTACGTCATCAGACGGTGTTCAGTGGTTCAGTGGGACCGTGACCAGCGGCAAAAAGGGGACGGCAGGAGCGTTTGCAGTTGTGCGGTGGGTAGGAGGCATACGTGTGCTAGCAACAGCCTCTGAGCCAGCCAGACTCTGGCAATCCTCGTTAGCTAAATGTTATTACATGAGATGGAGATTATTTATACAACACAGTGGAAGCAGTAAAGCAAAAAAGTAACAAGTGACAGGAACTGGAGGAGTTTAAAGCTGGGATCTGCGATTTCTGGAAAGCCCTGGCACTTAGAAAAATTTCCAGCAGGTGAAATCATTCTGATCCCTCCCTCAGAGCCATATATGACTCAGAGGGAGGGAGACTGTCCGTTCTCTGGTGAACTTGGGTTCTGCAGCTCCGCCCCCTGCTGTGTGTGTGCTCGGAGGAGCGCTTCAATATTCTGTGATTATATGTTATAAAAACCTTTTAAAAATATAATAAAACCATAGAGCACTTGTCCAACATCACAAAATCCAGCAGAAATCAGCAGAGGTTCACGAAGCAACGTTTGGACATGATTTAATTCGCTCGTGATTTCCTCTTTCTGTCAGCGCAGGTTTGGAATGTCTGGAATGGAATGCTCCGCCTCCTC